>BRDA01044820.1:0-39327 GCA_036984385.1 Crenuchus spilurus
TATTTGCCATTTACTGATTCATATGGTTCAAAAAAACATTATGAATCATTTAATGTTAGACATTTTAGTTTGGGAGTATATACCTACCTTAAAGGTTCACTTTTCGACAATCAGATTTGATTTGAGTCAATATAACTACAACAGAATCTGCTACAATCCATACTGAAGCTATAGAAGACAGACTCTTCATGGTTTCAACCCAGTCATAGAAAAGGTACTGGCCCAGTGACTATCCAATGCATATTACAAGTAGGGTGCTACCAGATCTACAGGGAAATAGACTATTTGCCACAAAACGCTGTGAAAATTTAAAAATGAAGTTCTGCAACTATGTGCAGATGTTATTTCATATTTTGGATTCAGATAATAGATGAGCACGATGCTAAAGAATGATTCAGAAGTTGAACTAATGGACCATTTTCCCAGGTTGAGTGAGCTGTGCATCTCTAAGAGGTGATGCTACATCATAGCTGCAAGTCTTCCTAAGAGAGATCTTTCAACATAACTAATATCTCTTTTCGGGGCAAATTGAGTGACTCTAGGATGTATTCCCACTGGCTGGGAAATTGTGTCAGGACATGAGATCTTCAGCAAACTGTTTGCGGGCTTTCTTGTGTACAGACTTCAGAAGATGCTTCCTTCTGGGGTGACAGCCATGCAATTTGATGTAGTATGCGGCATATGGTCTGAGCACTGACAGGCTGACCCCCCACCTCTTCAATCTCTGCAGCACTTCTGCGTCTATCATTCAAAGACAGCATTTGGATGTGACGCTGAGCACGTGCACTCAGCTTCTTTGGACGACCAACGCAAGGTCTGTTCTGAGTGGACCCTGCTCTTTTAAAATGCTGGATGATCTTGGCCACTCAGTTTTGGGTGTTGGCAATCTTCTTGTAGCCTTGGCCATCTTCATGTAGCACAACAATTCATCTTTTAAGATCCTCAAAGATTTCTTTGCCATGAGGTGCCATGTTGGAACTTTCAGTGATCAGTATGAGAGAGTGTAAGGGAAGAGTAAATTTACACAGTTATATAAGCTGTACACGGACTACTTTTCATTGTGTCAAAATGTCATTTTGTCAGTGTTGTCCTATGAAAAGATATACTTAAATATCTGCAGAAATGTGAGGGGTGTACTCACTTTTGTGATACACTATTTGTCTCTATATGAGGTTTTTTAAACCTTACCCTAATCTGAGCCAATCAGACATTTTTCCCTTTTAGTTGAAACAAAATAATGAGTAACGTTTGCTCAGAAGCTTCTTCTATGTAGCAAACCATTGATCTGGGCCCAACAATGTGGCTAAACTATGTTTTAGGGCATTTTTGTCCAAACAAATCAACAAAAAGCAAAGTGTCATCTTGTTCAATGCATTTCTGAATGAACCTTCAAACGCCCTGATTTTGGAGCATTGTTGTGAGGATTTGATTGCATTCTATGACAAGAACTTTAGTCAGTTCTTGAAATTGGATGATCACCACCTCACCTCATCCCCAATTCATGGATGAAGCATCATCATTCAAGAGAACACAGTTCCACGGCTCCATGGCTCAATGCTGGGGGGCTTTATACCCTCCAGTCCAGCCTGGCATTAGACATGGTGCCAATAGGTTTGTGTTTATCTGCTCTAGAGAGTAGATTTATTGATTTATTCTCCTTTTCCTCTGATATTTATTCGAGGCATTTCTGTTAGTATTGGCCCTAAACTGCATCTCAGGACGTTGCCATCTTTCCTGTGTTTGTGCAAAACTCACTGCAGGTTTAAGCCTGTATATAAAACTGTATTCATTTACTACAAATAGAACTACACTCAACCTCCTCTCAGTGATCAAGGACATGCTCAAGTGCTCACTGTTCAGCGATACATCTCACCAGGTTTAATCCACTCCAACAACAATGCTGGTGTCCCAGCTGAGCTCATGATATGGAGTTATTATGTGGGGGTGAATACGCCCGGCGTCTGCTCCCTGTCATTACGTTAATGGCCCTGTGCATTGTGCTCTGTGTGGGGTGTATAGTCACATGGGTGTGGCAGGGACACACTGTGGGTGAAAGTGAATAGTCATAGACCTCTTCAGACGCCAACAAACACTCTACAGCAGCAAGCACCCACAGTCCCTCCCCTTTTTATGAGTGTGTGTTTGAGTGTGTGGGAGAGACAGAGATTAGAAGATGTTATGTGTCTGTGCTCGTTTTCAAATGGTAATGAGTGCAGCAGTGTGTTGATACGTAATGTGATCAGATTAATTGGGTATTTTATTGTATTATGATAGTTGGTCTCATCTTTTTTGGTGATGTTTCTATTGCACCCCAATGCATCATCTACCTACAGATGTTCACATTATTAACAACTCAGCTAATGCTCAACAGTGTCAGAGATATGTTTTAGACTAGTATTAGAGTTAGGGTTAGGTTTAGGGTTAGGACCAGCATTAGAATTGTGATCGGGGTTAGGGTTAGGTTTTAGGACCAGTATTACAGTAAGGACCAGAGTTAAGTTGAGTTTAGGACCAGTATTACAGTAAGGACCAGAGTTAGGGTTAGGTTTAGGGTTAGGACCAGCATTAGGATTGTGATCGGGGTTAGGGTTAGGTTTTAGGACCAGTATTACAGTAAGGACCAGAGTTAAGTTGGGTTTATGACCAGTATTACAGTAAGGACCAGAGTTAGGGTTGGGTTTAGGACCAGTATTACAGTAAGGACCAAAGTTAGGGTTAGGTTTAGGACCAGTATTACAGTAAAGACCAGAATTAAGTTGGGTTTAGGATCAGTATTACAGTAAGGACCAGACTTAAGTTGGGTTTAGGACCAGTATTACAGTAAGGACCAGAGTTAAGTTGGGTTAAGGACCAGTATTACAGTAAGGACCAGAGTTAGGGTTAGGTTTAGGACCAGTATTACAGTAAGGACCAGAGTTAAGTTGGGTTTAGGATCAGTATTACAGTAAGGACCAGACTTAAGTTGGGTGTAGGACCAGTATTACAGTAAGGACCAGAGTTAAGTTGGGTTAAGGACCAGTATTACAGTAAGAACCAGAGTTAGGGTTGGGTTTAGGACCAGTATTACAGTAAGGATCAGAGTTAAGTTGAGTTTAGGACCAGCATTAGCATTATGACCGGGGTTAGGTTTAGGACCAGTATTAGAGTTAAGACCAGAGATAGGGTAGGTTTAGGACCATCATTAGCATTATGACCAGGGTTAGAGTAAGGTTTAGAACCAATATTAGACTAGATCAGATTTAGGGTTAGGTTTAGGACCAATATTAGACTAGATCAGACTTAGGGTTAGGTTTAGAACTAATATTAGACTAGATCAGACTTAGGGTTAAGATTAAGACCAGTATTAGACTAGATCAGACTTAGGGTTAGGCTTAGGACCAGTATTGGACTAGATCAGACTTAGGGTTAAGTTTAGGACCAGTGTTAAACTAGAACCAGACTTAGAGTTAGGTTTAGAACCAGTGTTAGACTAGAACCAGATTTAGAGTTAGGTTTAGGACCAGTGTTAGAATTAGGATCAGGGTTAAGTTTTGGATTAAGAATTAAAATGCAAATATGTTGATTCTGATTGGCTGATTCAACATTTGCAAGATAAGCTCCTATGTTTATTTAATGCATAAAAATGCATTGATATTTGTGACATCACAAAAACGGTGACTGTAAAACAGACTGTATTTTTGCAGATTAGCTGCCAAATATTGATTGTTACATTGTCAGGTTTTTGCATAGTCTATATACTACATCATGCATTTGTATTTTTTTAAAAGATGATGAAAACGTGTGTGATATGGACCCTTTCAATTCTATCACATTATTTAAAGATATATTAGAGCCTAGCTTATAAAACAGACTGCAGGCTACAGCCTTATCTAAGCTTAACTTGCAGATACAGACAAGTACACAGTGCAGCCAATAACCACGAGACTTTAAACGGTTAAATATTTGTTCACTGCTTCATATAATTGAGCAAGATGAATGCAATCCCCAGGTGCAGCTTTGTGTGTGTGCCAAGCATGAGAATCATGTCTAGTCGAAACCCAAAGCAGGAAGCCACTGGTGCGGTATCTGGTAGCCTGGGGCAGGGCGATGGCAGCGTCAGAGCTCAGAGAGCAACAGCTCACTCAAGCAAGCTCTCAACATTGGCGGGCGAATGGAAAAGATGCTTGAATGTGACCTTAGGGCGTACTGTTTATTTTATGGCTCTGCTTAAAAGACTTTTATTCTGGTTGAGGTTGTCTTTCACAGGCTTTGTGAGGATAAAATCTTCAACTTTAAGAGCCTGTGCATTGGGCAATGTTTTTATTGTGCACTTTCATATCTCCACTGAATAAAGGCGACAGGTTTCAGAGTCATTTATATATGAAGGAACTTAATATGCTCAAATGTTAACTTAAATGGGATTTCTGTCATTTTTTACCCCAAATGTATGTATAATTAAGCCTCGTGCTACTTTAGTTGTGTTTGAATACTTAAGATATTGCCTTGTCTTTTTTCTATATCTTTCAATAACACAAAAATGAGCAAAAAACATATCATTTGACAATAAAACCCACAAACACGCTCAATGACGCGACATTATATGTTAACACAGCTTGTAAATATGAACATATGATGGTAAAAACTGAAACAAAATGAAAATATATAGAACTATTTACAACAAAAAGCAAATGTAAAGTTCCTTTTTCATCCACTTGGTGGCAGTGTTGGCAGGTCCTGCTGTATTGTGTGGCTGTGTTGCATATATAGTTATATAGCTTTTCTGTAATATTATGGCAATTTTGGCAGAGAAGTACATGTGATGTAAGGCATCTCAGGTGTAGTCCATCAATAAATACATGTTTGGAGTCCAAATTTTGCCTCTGCACAATAAATGACACTAATATGTGTCAAAGACAAAGCATGCATGTTATCAGTGGCCAGGTTTCCATCCAAATATTTAACAAATGTTTATGACATTTCATGAGTTTACAGACTATCCTAGCCAGGCCCAGGACAGGGCACCAATACTTTGCTGGGTACACACAGACATACAAGGACAATTTAGAGTTCCCAACTCACCAGAACTCCATGTTTTTGAACTGTGGGAGGAAACCGGAGACCCCGGAGGAAACCCAGGGAGAACACAGAAACCCCACTCAGATGGGGACTCAAATCCAAGACCTCAGCACTGAGAGGGGAGCATGCTAACTACCAAGCCACCGTGCCAAAATGGTATGCTGCATTACCAAACTTACAGCTTGGCATGTCATCATTTAGGCAGAAGAAAAAAAACATTTTCCATCACTTTTCCAATTTTTTCTTTTTTTTCTTTTTTTTTGCAGTATTTGTTTTTTTTCCAAATGTTGGAATTTTCCATTCAAGTTTTTCTTTGTGCATTTCCAAAATTCACAAAAACTCAGTGAATGGAAAACCCACTAATGAAGCTGTCTATGCTAGCATGTTGTCTCTATTTCTGATGCATCACAGAAGCTGGAGCTGGTCCAGAGTTTATGTTCTGAGCTGATGAAAGTCTTGCCATTTCCAGTGTAGACACCCTGAAGGCTTTGTACCATTAACGCTGGTTTGCTGCGAGGACAAGGTGTTTGTTTAGAGCTGAAACTCTGAGGCTAACATTGCTAACAAACACTAGAACTCAATAGCCACCCAAATTGCCTTTTCATTGACATATATCAGCAAAACACAAAGGGTTCTTCTATTGTCACAAGCTTGGCATCGTAAGAATAGTAGAACTCTTTTGGGGGCTATATAGAACCATCTACAGCACATTTCTCATCAATGTGAAGAACCCTATCACCATGCAAAGAACCACTTTCGGTTTTTTGACTGTTCATGGTTCTATATAGAACCATTTTCTTTACTAATGAACCCTTAACAATTCATCTCTTTATTGAGGGTATGATTCGACTAAAAGAAAATCATAAACCAAGAAGGTCACAGGTGCGGCCAAGAACAAACCACTATAAACACTGAACCAACAGGAAAGAATGAAGTTAATCAAAGAAATGTGATGACTAAAGAGTAACTGAATAAAAATACTTATAAACATACACTAACGGTCAAAGATTTTTGTTATTTTTGTTGTTTTTCCAATTTTTCTGAAATGAAAGTAGAGGAGTTAAATAAGATCTCATGGAATAAATTTATAGACCAAAATGTGTCTAAACTTTGGACTCATCATAGTAGCACCTTTGTGTCATTCTTTCTACATCAGACATCAAACATTCTTCAGACAGTTCTTCACTAATCTGCTGCAGAACGTCACATAAATGTTGGCGCTTGTAGGTTTGCTTTGCTTTTCACTTCATCCCAAATCAGCTGGATGGGGTTTAAGTCTGGAGACTGTGCTCCACTCCATGTTTTCAAGCTGACCATCTTGTTGTTGTTTCCTGAGGTAGTTCTGGCAGAGCTTGGACTTAAGTTTTGGGTCATTATCTTGATGTAGGATGAATCCCTGATCAACTAGATGCAAATCAACTAAAAACTATTCTTCATTTACATTTTGTGCTCAAAATGATCATTTTTGGCACATTAATGTGTAACTACACTGTGAACAATCTGCCAAAAAAACAATACGTCGTTAAGTGGTAAGTCTCTTCATTAATGGATGGGGTAGAGAACACTCAGCTAGTAGAGTGAGCATTGGCTAACATTTTGTAAAGGTTCTCTAAATGTCAGGAACAAATAAAGTAACACTAATGAAAATAATGTTCTCATGTTAAAGTACCTGCAATTTTTAGAAAAATGTCCTTCCAACTTTGCTGCCACTCCATGTTTTCAAGCTGACCATCTAGTTATTGTTTCCTGAGGTAGTTCTTGAACTATTTTGGGTCATTATCTTACTGTAGGATGAACCCCTGACCAACTAGACTAACCATAAACGTTCTGAAATTGTTCTAAAACTTTTGACCAGCAGTGTACATGTTCTTCTTTGAGTACACTCTTTATAATAATTGGTTCTTGGCGTCTTGATAGCACAGTAACTGGATACTGGTTTTATTTGTCTAATTAAGTGAATTAGTAGAACTTTTGACTAAACTAAGAGTTAGTGAATTTACTAAAAAAATAAGTACATCAAGTTTTTTCATGTTTTACAGTACTAGATTAGGTGTGTTGGAACTAAACATTACAGGGTGGTAGATCTTCAGAACCAGGACTGGACTACAGCATCACTAAAATGACATTAAATAGGCTAGAAGTAAAGATAGAGGTAGAGCTGTATGTGTATCTCTCTCTCTCTCTCTCTCTCTCTGTCTCTCCCTCACACACACACACACACACACACACCCTGCTCATGCCTGTATGCTGTTAGTCTTGTCTCCAGGCTCCAGACACCTGCCTGTATGGCTCGTGGGGGTCAGGTTACAGCAATGAGGCAACATCTGACCAATGGGCTGCTGTGAGAACTGCAAGCGAAGGTGGTGGGAACTCTCCTCCCTCCTCTCTCTCTCTCTCTCTCTCTTTCCTTCTCTCTCACCCACACTCCTTCACACAGCCCTTACCTGGGAAACTCGCCCAGGTTTCTCAGGGAGGGGCAAGGGACCTGCCCGCCTAATGAATGCAAAACAAAACCTCTCACCACCAGGTGAGTTACAGAAGTCAAGTGTGTTCGTTTTACTCTTTTTTCCTTCTCTGGTCTTTTTTTTTTTTTGCCCCTCTCCCCTCCTTTCTCTTGTATTCTCCCTCCACTCATTTTTTTTTCTTTCATTCATGGCATACAGCTTTACATCAGCCTATCGCAGCACTATTCAGGAAAGAGAGAAAGGGAAGAGAAAAACAAAACAGAGCCAAAGTGTGGGAACTTTTCCTCCTTCTTTTATTCCCATCTGAGAGGTTTCATTGCTGTTAACTCTGTCCACGCCAGCTGGACAGCACCTGGGCTCCATCCACATGCTCAGACAGCAGATATGGACCATCCAACACCAAATTATAACCAGCAATTATTATGTTTATTCAATGAATGTCAACCATTCAAGAGATGCTTTATGGCTTCGCAATCACATTTGATCATGTACTCAGACTATATTCTGAAATTTCTTTGTAAAGGCTTAAATTATTCAATATAAACTTCAGTATTTAAAATATTTGGAGTCAAATTCACTGTCAATTCATATTTCATGCTTTATGGTCTCATAACCTCTTGGCCATTTTCTTTCAGGTTCCTTCACCTACATTCAATACTGCCCTCCTAAGGTCATCAAGCACATCACATTGAATATGCAGTAATGCTTTGTTTCTGGAGAAATAATGTGAATGCTGATAATCATATGGTTACAGTCCCTGGACCAAAATGGCTAATCTCTCTAATTACTGCTTTACTTACAGCTTCACATTTAAAGAGAAGCCGATTCACAATCCAAACGTAAACACTCTCTCCTTCATTACAATCATAGTGGATCATCCAAGACATTCTTGGTGTCTGAAGTTGGTCTTTTTGTGGAGTTTGAAGAGAAAAGTTGGAAGAATGTCAGTGGTAACACTTTATAATAACTTTCATTAGTAGCTCATTAACTAATGATTAATAAGTGTGAACCAATCAATAGTTCATGAGAATTTCATTAACAAATGATTTACTAATGATTTACTAATGATTAACTAATGATTTACTAATGATTTACTAATGATTAACTAATGATTAACTAATGATTAACTAATGATTTACTAATGATTTACTAATGATTAACTAATTATTTACTAATGATTAACTAATGATTTACTAATGATTAACTAATGATTAACTAATGATTTACTAATGATTAACTAATGATTTACTAATGATTAACTAATGATTAAATAATGATTTACTAATAATTAACTAATGATTTACTAATGATTAACTAATGATTTTTTAATTATTTAGTAATGATTTGTTAACATTTGCAAAAATGAATGCAATCATTAGTAACTACATGAACTGTCATTTATAAACATTTGTGACCCCGCCAGGGAATACCAGGCCGAAGTCACTGGGCAACTTATTGAGATATCGTGTCAATATCGTGTCACTCACATTAGCGACAAAACTTAGCCACTCAGTATTATTGCTGTAAATGAAAGATAACAGTCTCAGATGTCTATCGTAGTACATATTTTGATCAAAAACAAAACTTAAATTCACAAAAAAATTGTTTTGAAAAAAACAAATTTTGAAAAAAAGAATGACTTTGACCTGGTTTTCCCTGTGGGGTCACATTTGTTCATGATCAAATTCTAATGAACTATTGATTTGTTCCCAGTTATTAATCATTAGTTAATGGCTTATTAATTAAAGCTATTATAAAGTGTTACCTAAACATTTTTCAAAAAATTGTAGGTACTTTAACATGAGAACATTATTTTCATTAGTGTTACTTTATTTGTTCCTGACATTTAGAGAACCTTTACAAAATGTTAGCCAATGTTCACCCAATTAGCTGAGTGTTCTCTACCCCATCTATCATTGAAGAGACTTACCACTTAACGACGTATTGTTTATTTGGCAGATTGTTCACAGTGTAGTTACACATTAATGTGCCAAAAATGATCATTTTGAGCACAAAATGTAAGTGAAGAATAGCTTTTAGTTGATTTGCACCTAGTTGGTCAGGGATTCATCCTACAGCAAGATAATGACCCAAAACATCAGTCCAAGCTCTGCCAGAATTACCTCAGGAAACAACAACAAGATGGTCAGCTTGAAAACATGGAGTGGAGCACAGTCTCAGACTTAAACTCCATCCAGCTGATTTGGGATTAAGTGAAAAGCAAAGCAAACCTGCAAGCGCCAACATTTATGTGACGTTCTGCAGCAGATTTGTAAAGAACTGTCTGAAGAATGTTTGATGTCTGTTGTAGAAAGAATGTCACGAGTGTGTTCAGCTGTTATATCTGACAAAGGTGCTACTTTGTGTCCAAAGTTTAGACACATTTTGGTTTAGAAATTGATTCCATGAGTTCTTATTTAACTTCTCTGCTTTAATTTCAGAGTCAGTTAGCTTTAAACTCAACCATTTTCAATAAAAAACAGGACAAATTAGGGTGTTCTAAAACTTTTGACCAGTCCTGTACATTAGATGTTTTTTCTAGAACCATATAATAAAATTAAAATAAATAAAAATTATTAAATGTTTATTTAAATGTATTAAATTAAAATATATTAAATGCATGATTATTTTTTCATTATTAATTTATTAAATAACTTATTAAATTAAATTATTTTTAAGAGCTTATAATAGTGGAAAGATGCCTCAAAAAGTTTATTTGAGTTCATAATTTAATTCAAAATATAAACTGTCATATACTTTATATTCATTATCTGTAAAGTAACATATTTTAAGTATATTTTGTTTTAACGTTGACCAGAATGTCTTGAAAATCAGAAATATAAAATTATTAGGACATTTCATGAGTAAATTACATTTCAAACAGTGTAAATATGAAAACAAAAAGGCTTGAAATGTCACTTTATGTGTAATTAATATAAAATATGACATTTTAAAAATAAAATTATATACACAAATGAACTTTTTCACCATTTTCAAATTTCTGGAGATGCCCTAGTAATGTGTAATGTGTGTTGAACATCTAAGTTCAACAGTCTTTGGTTCTCCAAAGCCGTAGATGCCCCTTTGGGTTGGTTCTGCTGTTGAGTTGATCATCCTAGACGTTCTTAATGCCTGTTGTATTGGGCTTCATGTATGAGGTTAATGTAATAGACGTCTATGACACCCAGACTTGATAATTTCAGACACCTAGCATGATCTCAGAAGGGGTAAATGGAAAATATGCAAATGTGTTTTGCTAGTAAACTACTTCTTTAAAGGTCAAGACCTCCCTTACACAACACCTATCCTGCACATTTTTTCCAGTTTGGTTTGTGTGGTTTTCTTGAAGCGTCTGCAGAGTCTTGGTGCTAAACGCTGCTGAAGGATGGTTTCAGGCAGTTTTTCGTATTACATAAAGCCATTTTGGCTTTAAATTCAGTCATGTGTTTACCGCCTGAATGAATAGGGATGGAGGACACTGGCTAAGAAGCGTAACACCCAAGTGTGAAAATTCCCCCTTTTCATTTTACTGCTTGCTCTACCCTGAGCCCCTCACAGCTCAGCCCACTGCCACTATAGACCAGGAAAGGCCTGCCGCTGCACTTCCACATTATGGTGAGCCTTAAAGTACTGGGCTTTGTCCTTTTTTGTGATGGTCTCTACTTTTAAAATGGAGATCTCTATTGATTTCTAGCTGTTTCCTCAGCCTCTTCCTGCTTGTATATGCATTTTGTCATGGTTGTTATTTTCTTTGTTATCTTCATAACATCCACTTTGTTACTGGTTTCAGTGGTGTTTATTCTCTCTACTTGATTTGCTTGGTTAAACCTAACCTGCATTGGGTATTCTATCAGTAACACCCATCTACTATAGCTGAAGCTTTGTAGTAACTAGTGCATCACCAAAAATTAGAATATCGTGAAAATGAAATTTTTGTCCAAAATTTAATTCAAAAACATCAAATTTTATGTTTATTACAGCTAAAGTGACATATTTCCAGCCTTTTTTGTTTTAATGCTGTTTTAATCATAAATCTCAAAATGAAATGTTCTAATAATTCTGATTATGATTAACTGTTAACCATAGCAATCAACTGTAAACCAAAAAAATGGCTTAAAATATGTCACTGTATGTGTAATTAACATAAAATAAGACAGAACCAATTTTCTGGGTTGGTAGCCCACTCATTCGTTGATGCTCCCTATCACTTGTAATGTCCCTGACTCTAGGAGGATGCAGACTAACATATGTGAAGTCAAGCTCCGCCTCTTTTCCAAATGCTGCATCGTTACTGGGCAGCTAACGTGCTCAAAGGAAAGCGCAGGATCCCAAGTTCTAATGGATCACCTGGCAGGCGCCTGAGCCAGCTGACATTACTTTGTACTCCTGGGGAGAGTGTGCCATCTTACCCGCCCAGAGAGAGCACAGCCAATTTTTGCTCTCTTGGCCCGATGGCAAGCAGCATCCTCAAATCATAGTGACAGTGCCTTAGTCTGCTGAGCCACTCAGGACCTGACAGGCTTTTTTCAATTAAATTTTGAACAACAATGACCTTTTTCACAATATTGCAATGTGGCACTGTATATGTTGCTGAACATATATTACCTCCTCCCTGAACCCTCCTCCTGGGGCTCTACCTTCACCTCCAACCCAAATCTAACAACCCTCATTGAGCTAATTAAGATGTCATTAATTAATTTAACATTAATTTACATAATGTTAGCCAATATTCTGGAAATGTTTCCTGTGAACTGGGTTCCATCAATGGTCCATAAGTTAGAATAAATTTTGGGTCTCTAAACAACAGTTTAAAATGAGATAACACACTCATGAAACGTTCCCGTATAAAGGGGTTAATAGTCTAGAAGCTCCTGCAGGACCATCCAGTTACACCTTCAGAATCCATCAAGGACCATGCTTCAGTTCTAGGTTCTTCACCAAGTTCCTCCCAGAACAAACATTGGCTAAAGGTTCCTGGTGCCTCCTTAAAGATTTCCACCACTGTGGCAAGCTGAGGAGCCCCAAGTAGTGGTGCAGGATTTTTTAAGAAGATGTTCATGCATGAAGAACCAGGAGTTAAGAGACACATAATGCAAAGATTCTGTCAATTATATTCTAGCAATTGCCCCCCAAGGTTGGTTCCGCTTTCTCCTAGCCTTCCTCTCTCACCTTTTTGTGCATGGTTCATGGGAAATAGGCTCTCACAATGGGCTACAGGCCCTGTGACTCATGTTGTTTTTGTGTGTGCCTTGGAAGTGGTCAGATTACGTTGCAGGCAGTTGACAATAACAACATGTAAATGAGTCTGGACAGGGAGCCGTGTGATTGAGAGGAGGGCCGCTTGTTGGAGGCCAGAGAACAGATCTGTATTGGCTGAATTGATCCTTTCGGTGACTCTCCAGGGACAGAACTGTGTGACCAGACACTCTCCATTCAGAGGTGCTCTGGTTTCCCACCCTGGTCAGCGGGGACAGAGTTTGGTGTGTTCCTTCTTAGACCTCTTCTCTATGGAGGGGAGAAACCCTTATGATGACTTGCCCATCTGGAACTGTGTTGTTTGTCACCATTCAGTGCATGAACAGTAGAAGATTGTTTCACTTGAGTGCCGCCTTTCTTTACTTTATCACGGTTCACTAGTTCACTCATCAAAATGAAGACCTGCTAACTCACTTCAAACTTGTTCGTTTTCTGAAGTTGCAGATATCAAAACCACAATATTGATGCATTTTTCACCAATAACTGACCGAAAAAGTTATCATCAGCCATAACAGAGTATAATGTTATACACTATGTACCCAGCTAACAAAAGAACATTCAAGAACATTGCGAGAACGTTCCATTTAGGTTATGCTAACATTTACAGAACGTTATGTTGTGGAGTTCTTGCTTGGTTATCAGAACGCTAGATGTGAACATTAGGCTAGAATGTTCTTTGAACATTCCCTTAATGTTATTATTATTATATACCCGGTCAGGTGACAAACAGGGAACGTTATATCTAGGTTTGTTCAAACTTTAGTCAAAACCTTCAAAGAATTATTCCAGGAACGTTGTTATTTAACAGAACCATGCAAGAACAATACCAAAATGTTAGTTTAACATTCGGTGTTACATGGGTACTGAATTTGAGGGTTTGGGACAATATATCAACATTCATTTGGCATGTATGCCTTTCAAATACATTGTTGCATTTCACAATAGTCTAACCACTAACTGTATGTATCTTGGTATATCTGAATAAAGAGAGTTTCATATGATGTTCTTTCATTTATCTTCACTAACCTCCTCTCAGGAACACTTCTCTTGCATACCATGCATTCATTGTGAATTGTGATCTTATTTCTCCTCTCAGGTTTTTTCCTCAGCTCTCCATTTGCTAGTTTCATTTCCTACCATTTCCCAGAACCAATGCTTTGCTGTCCAGCTATAAACAGCCAATCAGCTTATTCAAAACTATTCATGAGCTTACCATAAAAGGCAAAATGGCTTGTTTAAGAAAGAACCAAAATCAAATGATGTGTAAAAGCACATTGGGACATTTTCACCAATTAAAGTCACATATGTAGATATCAGAGAATAATTTCAGTTGAACAGAAAGAACTGAAAAATTAAATCAAGGCCATCTTTAAACAACAAAAAATAAGCAAAACAAAGAGCAAAAAGTCTGATTCAAGCCTGTCAGCAAAGAATACAAATTGATTAACAAATACAACAAGTTCTAACATGCTACATAAATATGTAGTTATGTAGTTACATTTGATTAAACAAAAGTAAACACACTCAATTAAAAGTTAACTTCTGCAGACAGACTAGTCCAGTGACTGAAACTACATATGCTTAAGTCATTTTTCCCATGCAGGTTTGGCTCTTTGATGTTCTTTCACAGAGGCATGAATGACGTGAGTAAAATCCAGTTTGACAAGTGGCTGGGTGTTCTTGCTTTTGAAATGGTGACCACACACGGATTCAGGTTAGAGTCCTCAGGGCCTGCCATACGCAGGGTGAATAAGAACACCACCAATCAGGGACACTTGTCAGGTCCAGTCTAGCTTCTTTCAACAAGAGGGGACTAGGTCCAGTCAGACTGGTTACTCTGGGGATTTAACCTGTAACTCACTGCACTGACCTGAAATGTGTTCTTCTAGCCCCAGAGCCATGCACCTATGGAAACTATGTTTTGAACCTCTACCTACTTTATAATTAAAGTAGATACTCGTCTAAAAGGATTTTCGCACTTGTATCACCTTTAATGGTGCAATACAATACAAGACTAGGCATGGCGTGCACTAAAAGACCTACAAATTATGTATTGAATGTATTGTTTTGGGTGGTTTAAGTTGGGATAGACTGACTTAAAGCCAGTTCCTCATAATGGAAGCAATGTCACAAGTACTCTACACATGATGCATGTTTGCTTCCCTAAAGAACCTTTCATTGAGTGGTTTGATTTTTAACCCTTTCATGTATGGTGGGCAGTTATTGTCTTCTAAATGTGCTGGTTTCCTCAACAGCCTCTGTAGTGGACATGAACTGCCAGGAACTGCACCAGTCTCTGGGATTTCGCTAAAATTATTCTATAAAAAGCTTTTGAGAAAATGGAAAATCTCAATGAAATGGTAGTTTTCTTCAAATGTTGATTTTCTGTAAGCATTGCATTATGATTGACCATCAGATCATCACAACAGATGTGGTGTATCATACTCAATGTTGATTTCCTGTTTTTTTTACCCAATTTTCTCCCCAAAGTGTTTGGTAGCCAATTGACCCACCCATTCGTTGACTCTCCTTATCCCTTCAAATGCCTCTGACTTTAGGAGGGTGCAGACTAACAAAGGCTTCCTCTGATGCATGTGAAGTCAAGCTCCGCCTCTTTTCCAACTGCTGCCAATATATCGCCGCTAGGTAGCCAACACGCTTGGAAAGTGCAGGATCCCCAGTTCTGTTGAATCGCCTGGCAGACGTCTGAGCCAGCTGACATTACTTAGTAGTGTTGGGTAGAGAGTGCCATCTTACCCGCCCAGAGTGAGCACGGCCAATTTTTGTTCTTTCAGACCCCAGCTGCCAATGGAAAGCATCATGATTGGGATACAAACTCACAATCCTCAGATCATAGTGACAGCACATTAGTCCGCTGAGCCACTTGGGGCCTAATGTTGATTTCCATAGCTACAGCAGTACATACAATAGAACCATCCTTTGGAACATCTACAGAAGAACCCAACGTTTTGATCTGTATACTTTCCTGAGTCCAAAGTCCAAACCTGGCAAATGCCTGACTTATGTAGGTTTAAGTCAGTTGTCATGATGAGCTTATGAACGGTACCCTACAGTCAAGTGTTACAGAAGTCAATTAGAGCTGCAGGGTGGTAGATCTCCAAGGTCAGGGATGGTCATCGCTGTTCTGTGGCACCACTCCAATGAACCTTTTTTTTATTTTTAAGGGTGTACCTGAAACATTACAAGCTGTAGGTTTTGCCACTATCCATCACTTCTCACTCAGGGTGCCCCCATCAACCATACAAAGTTCTGCAGTGTGCTCCTTTAGGCCCACACACACACAGTCTGAGAGGAGCACACTCTGCTGACCTCGGTGGAGCGGCTGCCGATGTAAATGTTATTTGCTCGTGAAGTGGCAGGGCTGAGCAAACAGCATAACGCCGTTTCACTGCTTGGTTTATACAGAGGTGTCGGCTGCAGGAGCTTGGCTAACGCCCTAAGTGTGGGAAGCCTAATCTTTGGCGGACTCGCTCTTAGCTAGGTGAGACAAATAACAACAATGTGTGGCAGAGGCCAGGCTGATTAAACGTGCTGTGACAGCATGTTAAATAGACCATTAACAGCCATGAGACACACAGTTGAGTCAGTAAATGTTATCATTTCTTTAAGCCGCCTTTTGTTTGCCCTTAATGCCTGAGCCAGGGCATGGGTGTGCACTTGTCATATTGTCTTAGGGCCATGAGGCTTTGCGAGCAAAAGAATTCACTTTATAACATGGCATACACTGTTTTCAGGACGGAGACATTTACAGCTTGTTTGCACTAAACTAATATTGACAGCAGTTATCATGCAATCATCACCAAGATTCCTGTAATCATCCACAAATCATCCCAAAACGATGGTACAGAGAAACAGTTCCACTGCTCCAAAACTCAATGCTGGGGGGCTTTATACTTCTCCATCCCAAGCCTGGCATTAGTCATGCTGCCAATAGGTTCATGTTTATCTGCTCCATAGAGTCCTATTCTATTGGCAGCACTTCTCTACAGGGACTAAACAAGATGCAATTTAAAGTAGATGAATGCATTCATTATAAGGGGTGTCTGCAAACTTTTAGACATATTGTGTATATGTTAAGACACAGTTTTCTTAGGATGCTACATTTAATTAAATATTTTATGGTAGTTTTAGTACTGATGTTGTAAATTCATTAAAAAAATCTAGTAGGCTTGTTCTGAACTAATTAAATATGTTGTAAATATGACAGATGTCAAAGCTACTTAACTAGTGGACGCAATTGCATCTTTTATTGCACCAATGATCCTAACAAAGCCAGAATACAAAAGAGGAAGTATTCCATGCTTCCTTTTTTTACCCTCCAGTATGAATTTCACGTTGCTGATCATCAAAACGCACCTCTTTCCTTTGTTTGGAGGAAATGCCTCATAACTGGGACACAAAAGCACAATAAAGGAGAGGAGAAAATTGAGAAAGTGGACTATGTGAGAAGATGTAGGGGGGCAGCTTTGCTGTTGAATGTTAATTGAAGTCACTGAAGGGAGTGTGGAGCGTTCCCTCAGGCCTGCCAGGAGAAAGGACTAGTTACAGCATCAGCAGGGTGGGGGTGTACAGCAGTAAAACAGATGCGTTCTCACAATGGCCTCCATTTTCACTGGAAAGTTGAATGATTGACTCCAATTTTTACGGCAATAAAATGGTCCGCTGGTTCATTTTTTCACCATTCATTGGTTAAGACACTTCAGTTTTTCACTTTAGCGTTACTCTACATATACTTATCTTCAGTCAGGTTCTTGCCCTCAGATGTCAAGAAGACAAAAAATGGGAAAAGGTTTAGCATACGATATGAGAAGAGCTTTAATGTTAACCTGTTTTTGGCTCTCAAAAAAACAACTCCGGGCCCCGAGTGGCCCAGCAGACTAAGGCGCTGTCACTATGATCCGAGGATCACGAGTTCGAATCCCGATCATGCTGCTTGTCATCGATAGCTGGGCCTCAAGAAAGCAGAATTGGCTGTGCTCTCTCATTGGGTAGGCAAGATGGCATACTCTCATTATCACAATATACAATGTCGACTGACTTGGGCATCTGATGGCGATCCATCAGGACTGGGGATTTGCACTTTCCTCCGCAGTAGTTGTCCAGCAGTAATGTATCGCCAGCAGTTTGAAAAAATGGGCTCGATGTCACTGGTTTTGGGAGGAGGCCTGTGCTCGTCTGCCACCTCCCAAGAGAGTCAGGGACTCTGTAATCTGCAAGTGATAGTGATAGGGAGAGAGATTAAAAGGGGCGGGGTTAATTGGCCATTAAAATACACTGGGGAGAAAATCTGGGGTAAAAAAATTGCAGCATATACTTTAAGTTGTACATAAATTGGCTGACTTTCAGTTCCAGCACAGTTGATCAGATTGAGATCTGGAGGCCTGGGAGCATCTCACAAGCCTTACCACTTCAAAGATGATCTGTCCCAGCCATCTGACCATAACTACAGTGCCACAACAAAAAATTAGAATATTGTGCCCCGAGTGACTCAATGGACTAAGGCACAGAGGATTGGGAGTTCAAATCCTGGTCATACTGCTTGCCATTGACAGCTGGGCATGATGCTCTCTTTAGGTGGGGTTCTACCCATCACTATTACTGTGCAACATCTGCTGACTCAGGCATCTACCACCCAATCAGATCTGGGGATCCTGCATTTTCCTACGACCATGTCAGATGCGAAGCAGCGATGTATATGGAGCAGTTTGACAAGAGGTGGTGGCTGACTTCAAATGCATTGAAGGGGGCTGTGCTGGTCTTCATCCTTCAGCTGGGTTAATCTACCAAACCTGTATGTATATATACATATATATTTGTGTGAACATGCATTTATACACTAATTTATGCACAGTATACTTCAATATTATCTATAAATATGGATGTCAGGAAGATTGTGTGTGTGTACCCAACGATGGATTGGTGCCTTTTCCTGGGCTTAGTTGGGATAGTGTAATGCCCTTCCCAGTGAAGGGATAGGGTACAACCCTGATAAGGATTAAGTGGGTGGGGTAATCGATGGATAGATGTACCAGATGCCTTTTTACAAGCAGTCTCTTCTTTGCCCACGAAAGTAGTGATCTCCTTACTTTTTCATATATATTCTACATTTTGGAGATGTTCGAGTAAATGATATTACTTGGCCCTTGTCAAAGTGTCTGAAGTTGGCATTGTTGCATATTCTTCTCCAGCATCCAACACGTCATCCAGTGTTCTCTGATATCATCTATTATATCCCAGACCTCCACATACACTGTTTTAAGATAATCAGTGTTATTCGCTTCATCTGTGAGTGGTTAATTAATTCATTAATATTGTGGCTGATCAGTGTACTCAAATGCAAAGTGACCCTTTAAAGAAACATCCTTCTTCTGAGGCACTGCTCCAAAACATCCCTTTGACACCTTTATAGTTTATTTGTCTGCACTGTCGATCTGTTTCCCTCCAAATTCAACAAGCGGGAGGTTCTAAAGATGCTGCATCTTCGGAGAGGGGGATGATTGCAGCTTGTTTTCTTTATCCTGCCTTTTTTTGTCATTTTAAGGTCTCTGTGAATCCTGCGGTTTTGCCATTTTAGGCCAGACTTTAATCTCTGTTTTGTTCTGCCACCTCCCCTGGAGGCTGAGCTGTAAGACAAAGTGCTGTTTACACTAATGGCCCACTAGGCCTTTTACTTCAGAAACAAACAGCACTGGGGGAAGTGAATACAACTTAACATTTTGACATTTTTCCACATGCTCTCAAAACCAATATTGACCCAGCACCCCTGCAAGGCGGGCTTTAGTCCAGGGCCTTGGCATACAAACCAAACCAATGCATCCGGAGCAGCAGGCAGCGAGTCAAGGGGAGAGGCCAACAATGCCCAGCCCAGGATGGGGCTCTCCAACCGGGTCGGCAGAGTGGCCACTGTCCTGGGCTCAAGCTGCTCCACAGAAGCAGGCACTATGAAAGGCTTGACGCCATTCCCCTGCTTTAATGATTCTGTCTGAGAGGGTCGATTGTGGCCGAGCTTCAGACCCCGCTGGTGTGCGAGGCAGACAACAGGAAAGGGCCTGTGGGGGCGCTCACATGTGTAGAACAGCCCCATAGCGAGTAGTGCTTCTCAAAGGCCACATTACAATCAATTAAGGTTCTAATGAGCGGGATTTGGACTTGTAACCTGTGGCTCTTGGTCGGTATTTAACAGAGTCCTGGTGGCACAGCTGGGCGAGATGTCAATAAGCTCTGAAATAGCTTCGGACTGGAGGAATGGAGCCAGCGGGGAAGTGTGGTGTGTGTGGAAGTGTCTTTCTACATCCCCCAGCTTTTGACCATGCACACATATGGACCCACACACCGACACCTCACTCTCTTTCACGCTCTGGAGACACCGACAGGGAAGAGAACAAAAAGGAACGCATCTCTGTTCAATAAAATAGACAATATGGTCTATTCATTTAGCAGGGCCCCAGATAAAAGCACATACAGTATATGCTGGAGATGCTCAGAGTGAGTTAGTGTCAGAGACGATGGCAGCGAGGTGACACGAGGGTCATGCAGAGAGAGCAAGCGGAGAGCCTCGAGGCCATCAGTTAAATCGCATTAACATACGTGGCCAGAAGCCGTTTCAGCAGGTCTGTGTTAATAGGAGGCCGGACGGAGAGGAGAGAGTGCTCTGGGTTTGTTTGCCCTAGTGCCTCAGGGGCCCCGCACCTGTGGAGCCACCGTGCCTGCACAGGAGGGCTCTCACACCTCGGCCTGAACCTCAGCTGAGAGGGAGGGCTGCCCTGAGTAAACCAAAAACAGCAGGAGTGCATTGGAGAGGAGGCTCAGCACGGAGGACAACTTTTCTCATTATTCAAAACTTTGACACATCTGTCTACATTTACATTTGCTCATTTAGGAGCCAAACAGTGCTACAGGCTACAGCTTAAAGCCCTACTTACTACAAATACAATTATTGGCAATACCGAATGCCTTAAAGCCTATGATGTACAATTACAAATTGATTATAAAACATAGTGTCAGCATCTCTACTGTAGCACTGGTTATGATTGAAACACTCACTTTGAGTCAGATTTAAATTTAAGGTGATATTTGGCTTATTGGGATTACCGACTGCCTTGAAGCCTGTGAGTTAGTTAGTTGGTTGGTTGGTTGGTTGGTTGGTAGGTAGGTAGGTAGGTAGGTAGATTGGTTGGTAGGTAGGTAGGCAGGTACATTGGTTGGTAGGTAGGTATGTAGGTAGGTAGGTAGATACAAAAATTGCAGCATTATAGTAGAAAGACAACATTGCACATAAAGTTATATACTGTATATGAGCCAGAAATAACAACAATCATAAGTTAGTATAGAATTTAAAAGAATACTAATAAAAGTAACAAATCTTTTAACATTCACATATGCATATAAAACAGATTGGGACATTTACACAAAAGATTGAGAATGTGGATACTTTTTTTTATCATAGTCTCCAAGCAATTAGATTTCATAGAAAATGTGCCAAAACAAATTCTTGGTGACCCCAAACTGTTGAACAAAGGTGTTGGGGATCAGCCAAGACAAGTTCGTCATCCAAAGATTGGTGGAAAGATGGAAGGAGCACTGTGCAGTCTGCATGAAATAAAATGGTAAAACATTTATGGTAATGGTAGCACCATGGTATTACAATGATAATGCTACAGCTATATAACTAGCATTACCATAGTAAATAATATTAGAAGTATTACTTTGGTAAATCTAGTTGTGTTAAGTATTAGTATTGTAGAACCATGGTGCTACCATTACAATAAATGTTTAACTAAGGTAATGCTATCATACAACCATAGTACCACCATTTTTGTAAGAGAAAGCTAATGTAGCTAACAAGCAGTGGAGCTTAGTAACTATTACCGTTGCACCAACTTTGATTAGCATTTTGCTAACTCATAGATGTTAGCATAGTGCAAACTGCAAACTGTGGTACTACCATCATGGTAGTTTCCAAAAATAATGGTTATATAGTGGTATTATCATGATGCTAAAGGTTATAGAAGATGCTAGTGAGGGTTTATGTTCCTAGAAAAGCCCAGAATGTATTTTCAGACCCTTCCCCCAATGTCTTTACATCCTAGCACCACCCTGGCCTCATAGCTCTACTGCATAAGTAAAGATGCAAACTTCAAAACCACCAAACACCAAGGAAGCTAGTTTTATATTTGGAAGCATTCTTTAAACAAGGTCTTCTCAGTCGGAGGCTAGTCAAAGCTGACAGCTGACATGGGAAGTGTCTCATCCTCTGTCAAGCTCATGAAGGGAGCCATTCTGTGCCATTTCTAAGCAACCTATTCATTCTAAACACGATCTTGCCCAACAGCAGCTCAAATTCTAAAATCCATTCAGCGGAGCTGATAAACTCTCACAGTTTTAGCTCCATCCTAAAGCCTCCGAGCGGCTAGCTAATGCTGAGAGGCAGCGTGCTGCACAGTCTCGAGCAGACGTCACCTCACGCGGCTGTGTTCATGCGCAAGGCCTGGAACAGTGAGGCCTATTGTGAGAGCAGCTGTGGAGAATGATGATGAGTAATAAGAATATCCGGCTCTATGCTCCATTTGAGAGCCAAGAACAGTCACACCCATGAGGGGGTGTTTTAATCAAATGGACTCCACAGAGAACTAACCCCCACCCTCGCACCAAATACATCCCCTCCAACTGCTTCACCTCAGCAACCACACCCCAACAGTAAGTATTAAACGATTTTAATGCAGTCTGGCAGTGCAACCTTCATAACGTAGTGGAGACCTTGACCTGCCCTGACTCTGCTGTGATATTACCCTCAGTGGGAGTTTAGAGAAAAGCGAAGGAGCCAAGAGCTGTTCCCATGAAACTGTGCTGATGCAGACCCATGTTATCCCAAGCACTTGTTGGGGGAGACAACTTCCCAGCATGCCGTTCTCTCTGTAGTTTGATTAAAACTGAACCAAGCATAGTGGGGTGTAAAGTGTTTTACTCAAACCCTGACTCCCTGTCGTTATCCGGGCCACACAATAGTACACAGGTTTGTCTGTATGAAGAAATTATGTTACACATATAAAGAAATAAGAACTGTTAACTCACGTCTGCTATGGCATATAGGCCTTAAACCATTTGGTTTAAGTTTAAAGGGTAGATGTGGAGAAATTCTCTCAAAATTATATTACATTTCATAACATAATTACGCTCATCAGTATCAGAAGACACATATTTAATAGATGTTGCTAAAATGCTGCATTTCCATGCAATTCATTGAGAATAATTATGACTAAAAATGTAAATACAATTCAGCATTTTTCTAGCTTCAAGTCATCAATCATTTAATCATCCAATATTATCTATAGAACCAATTAACAATTTTCTGAAACTATTATGTTGCCACCTTCTGGCCTGGATGTATTAGAGATTCTATACTAAACTTATTTTCAATATGGCTGCCCCGTATGTGGGACCCACTCTATGGAGCATAAACTGTTACTACAGTTAATGAACTACAATTTGAGTCTTTAAATAATCATCAAGTCATATTTAAGTAAAAAAATATTTTTTACAACATTTTGATGGTAGAAATGATCTGATTGGTCCTTTAATATTAGTCATAAGTGCAGTAATGACTCCAGACATCATCTTTATTTTCATTGCCTGCTTAGCCATGTAATGTTACAACATTTTGTATGGATTTCATTTAATTGAGTTGTGTTGTAACCCATCTTCAACCATTAGACTCTTCCACTCTCGCAGAAACAAGCACCGTGAGCATGCACAGCTAATGTTAGCATTAGCAAATGTAGCTAATATTTTCAAAAACTGCATTTCAAAAAAAATCACAGTATCATCTTCTTTACAGTATCGCAATATATTGTATCATAATCCCAGTATCGTGACAGATATTGTATTGCCAGGCTCTTGCCAAAACACATACTATATATCAAAGTTCAAAAAGCATTAGCATTACTTTGTGTAGCTCTGAAAGAAAGAAATGCACAGTGCTATTGTGAGCTGTAACAGCAGACATGCTTTGGCTGGGTTTACACCGATACTGGCCTGCTCTGACCACCCGGCGGCTCACCGTCCAGTAGCTTAGAACTTGCCATGCCTCATGGGGTGGCAATGACATCATAAGCATCCGAGTTAAAGAGCTGCGGTGCTTGGGAGCTGTTTGCTGTCTGGCAGGTGTTTCTTTCTTTCTCGCTTTTTCCCCCTTTTTTCTTTGCTCCCATGCAATGAATGAGAGAGTAAATATCACTTCAAAGCCATGGCTGCTCCACATCGAACCGTGGGAGAGTGGTGCTGGGAGTTCCAGCAGTGAGGCCTGAAGAGAAAAAAAAAAGTTCTTGTCTCTTGTTGGCGACCACAGATTAACAGCTTAGGAGACTGGGTTAGCTCCTATTTGCAATCATAAGTCTGGCACACCTCAGCGCGATAGCCTTGAAAAGTTACAGGTCACGTTTTGAAATATGTCAGCGGCCTCTCTGTAGTAGGCCTGTGTAATGTTTGCCTCCGTGAAGGGACTGAAAAGACCTTTAAGCACGTCTGACCTCCAACTTTCCCCCCTTTTGTTATGCCTCATTAAACAGGCTAATACATCAGTTGCAACTACTTATTACCCTCTGTTGAGGCAACATTCAGGCAAATAAGCTCCATCCAGTCAGAGCCCTCAGCTCAAATGCTTTCGTCATACAGATAAGGGCCATTAGCCTTCAGCAGAGCACGCTGGTCCAGAGCAGGACTCAGCCGGCAGGCCTTGTTAGGAATCCGCTTGTTATTGTCTTTAGAATAGCGCTGCCTCAATGTAAATTCTCCCACGCTCTCGACGCAGGAAAAGAAAGCATCGACTCACTGCTTGTGTTAATTTAGCCGCTTTCACCTCCGAGCTTTATCTGCCATCTTGTTGCGCTCGTTGAGCTCCACGTAATTTGAAAGCGTCAGAACAAGAATGCGCCATTCAACGAGGAGGGGACCCATCACAGGCACCACTCCAGGGCTTCTTTTACAGTGAAGAGAAATGCAATAAAAAGAAAAGAACGGAGCGGAGGGTTCAGCCAATGTAAAGTGTTAATATATAACAGTTTGTGTGACTCACCCAGCACTTGTTTGGCAGGACGTTTACTGAGCTCTGGACAGTGAGTGACTGATTAGTTGGTGGTTTCTTGCAGTTGGGTTTCAAACCAAAAGGGTCACTAAATGTTGGTTTAAAATCTCTTCAACTATGTCAACAATCTGGGAAAACCATTCCAATGTCGGTCCAGAATTTTCTGATTCTGGCAACTGTTTAAACTGGCTGGCTGGACTGACAGTTGCCAAGTGTGCCAACTTTACACTGGCATCATTCTTTTCCCTATGTTGGCATCAATGGATCCTCACCTCTGTGGATAGTATTAACCCTTGTGGTGCATTAAAGGGTGAAAAATGACTCAGCATTATGTTTGCCAGTAGAGAAAATCCCATTTGAATCCCCCAATTTGAAACTTGATGATGTTTTAGAACTGTTCTGTACATTTCTTCCATTTTCTAAAAAAATATGATTACACATATGCAGAACCTTTAACAACAACAATAACATCATCAACAACAACAATAATAATAGTACTATGAAAGGTTCTGCATAGGTGTAATCATATGTTTATCAAACAGAGGAGATTATTATTATTATTTAGAAAAGATCTACGGAAGGTGTTTTGTATTGAAAATGAGTGGCATCCAGACTACATTTTGGTTAATTAATTGATTCCATGATGTCTTATTTAACTCCTATGCTTCAGACAGTAAGGAGACTTGTTGTAGAGTCTTACTGCAGTAGGTAAGTAATAAAAAGTACATATAAACAGCCTGTCTCAAAACTCACATATTCTCTGTGCTTGTGTTCTTGCAAACTCATTCTTGCAAGGTGACTCCTCAACAGCATTCTACCCATAGAACACAAGTCTGTTCTTTGCATTATTGCTATTGAGAAACAGCCTATAGCAACACTCAGGGACTGTGTCATCCAATGAAGTTATATGATCAGAACTATATGTTGTATAATTAGCAGTAAAATGTCATGAAATTCAAACAATAATAAAACAATAACTACTTACAGAAATATGGCAAAATGTTTAAAATCTGCCCTTCTGACAGTTCCTTTGCTGAAAAGTCTCAAATGATACCCTGCTTTTGTTATTGCTAGAGATGGATGTGACTCCTAAGGGTTAACAAACCCTTCCTTAGTTGAAGTGGATGTGTTAAAGCAGGCAAAAATACTAAAATACAAAGTGTCATATGATTCAGAGAAGGCAAACGGGCAAACTTTGGCTCTAAGGCATCCTTTAAAGCATGTGAACTGGAACTGACACAAGCCTCGTCCTGAAGTCTGGTCATGACGCAGGGGGAAGTCCAGGGAAAGTACCGCACTGGCATACAGAAGTCACCCAGCATACTTAGTGCCCATCGCTAAGCACATGTGTGCATTTCTTAAGTACAAAATATACCTGTATTTAATTTAATTGTCATTTATTTGCTACTATTTGTAATTATTTAAGTATATCAGGAGAGATCTCTGCTTTTACATCCGTTTCTCTGGGTGGTTTATATCATCTTGGTTTCCAGAGCGTATTTTTTTAATAAAAAGACTCCACTGCAAACCTTAAAAAAGTCTGAGAATGCTCAAACCATTTGAGAAAATGTTTATTGAGTCTTTGCAGGTTTTTAAACAGACATATAGTTGGTAGATGTAACTGAAATTACTGTGTTGTGGTAACTTAAGTTTTATATATATATATATATATATATATATATAATTTATTTATTTATTTATTTATTTATTTATTTTTTCCTTAAAGCTGGAAGAAGCTGTTATACTGAGTCAGGAGGGAAAATGATGTTAAAATTAGGGCTGTTAGCATTACTGTTAACACAATAAAAGTTTAATGCTAATGTTTTTAAAACCACTAACCCTTTGCATGACCTTTAGTTTTAGTGTTGGATGTTCTCTGAATGAACATTTTCACTCAGTTTGGTGAAATGTTCCGTAGTAAAAAAAAGACAAAAACTTTTTTTGTGAATTATTGAAATGTATTGCATTTGTGAATTGTGATTGGGAGGTGTTCAGTGTAAATTGACGAGCTGTTGTACTTTACATTTAATTTAATTACATTTAATTTGTTAATGCAAATTCTATTTGTCCCTGCAAGTCATCTGTAGTTAATGTAGAGACTTGACCACATGCGGCATCATTAAGAGTAGAGGAGTAAAGGCTGCTTTATACTTTCTGTAACGAGTGCTGCGTGAGAATGATGATGCAATGGTGAGTCTGCCTTTAAAAATAATCTTTACTGACATTTTTCACTATACAGTGGAACCTTGACTTATGAGTTTAATTAGTTCTGTGACAGAGCTCGTAACTCAATGTGCTCATATATCAAATTACATTTCAACAGTAAATAAAACACCAATTTATTTTGTTACATGTTTTTAAATAAGAAGAATGTACTTTATAAATAACAAATCATGTATAAAATCAATAATAATACGTAATAAATGAGAATGTAAAGAAATGAAATGGTTTATTAAGTGTATTTACATTAATAATCAGATGATCTTCTTCAGTGACATTTGTCTTTTTCGCCACACTTTCCTCACTTTCACTTGCAGGGCGTTTTAATAAAATCCTGTCCAAAGACCTTTGTTTCATTTCAAAATATTTAGAAAATGAATCAAACACATTGTTTACAGCCACCTCTTCTTCTCTGCAGTTTTAGCAGTGATCTCTGCACTCGTGCTCGCTAGCTACTCCTAGTGGCTGGTGGTGGAATTGCTCGCGGGTAATCGCAATTTACTAACTATACGATATACTGAGATTAATCACAAGTATATTTTTAACAGCCCTAGTTTCAGTTTGTTATCATTAATATACATTGTTTTTTAGTAGGTAATAGGTTTTAACTTATAATACAATGTGATTCATTCACTCAGATCAACTCACAGAGGTTTGCATCTCATTTTCATGCAGAGCTTTTGACAGTGTTGTAGCACCTTTGTCAGAATCTTAACTATGTGCTTTGCAGCTAAGACTTTTATTGTGAAGAGTGTCACACGGTCACAATCTCGCTATAGTCCGGATATAGTTGCCAGCTTTAAATATTTCTCTAGACAATATGTTTATTATTTATTATTAATCTGACAAAAAATGCACTTTAGTCCCTTTTTAACAAATGTCTTGTACTTAGAATCATGTTTTTTTGCAGTAAACACAGCCTACTGTTATGAAACTGATGGCAGAAGGGTTGCTTATTGTGATTATAAGTTACATTGCAGGTGTACTGTATGTTGTCTTAATTACAGTAACATCACTGTAGACTGTAAAACACTACAGACTCTAATATGCCTTGTGTGGCTTATTGTTTTAGTAAGTGACTCTGGATGAGACTGTCTTGATAGCTGAATAAATGCAAATGTAAGAGCAGTGCTTGGTGTGAGTGCATTCAGACACATCCTCTTGCAGGGTGTGTTTGTGGTGAAGGAGTGGATACTCTGTGATTTAGCGTCTGATCCTATTTGCCTCTCCAGCCCTTATGTCATTCCCAACACACTCCCTCAGCGGCGAGCTCAAAGGCACTCAAACACTCCCTCCAGCAGTAATGTCTCAGTATTCAGCATGTCTGTCTGAACTGCAGACAGGCCAGCAGTGTGTGTATGCAGCAGTGTGGGCCCAATACACACCCAGTTACAGCCATCAAGTAAGTGTATACCATGTGTGTAGATGAAGTCAGGGGTGTATCTAGGATCTTATTGCAGCATTGCAAAAAAATATAATTAGCCCAAATAACATTAGTATGAAAATGACACATGAAGTTTGCGCTTCAATTTAAGAAAATACAGTACAAATGATGGGATTTGCATATAACATGACTTATTGTGGGCGATAATAAATAAAAATGTCTATAAACACCTTGTGAAGTCTGTGAGATCTGAATTAAGATCTGGGTTCAGTTTGAGTTTTTGGGGAGACATTTTGGTGATGTATTTTGATGATAACAACTGGACTACAGTGGTAACCCTACTTACAAGTTTAATCCGTGCAGGAGCCAAGCTCGTTAGCTGGTTTGCTCGTTAGCTGGTTTGCTCGTTAGCTGGTTTGCTCGTTAGCTGGTTTGATCGTTAGCTGGATGCATTTTCCCCATAAGAATACATGTAAAACTGATTAATCCGTGTCAGCCGGCCAATATACAGTATACTTTAATATGCTAAATAATGTGTTTATATGGGTTTTTTAAAACATAAACGAGACGACGACGGCGCTCGTGTAGGCTGGCGGCTAAGGAGGACAGGAGGATGGGCGTACGTGTATGGCATGGTTACACTTATCATATGAAAATTAATCTAACTTTCTTGTTCACTACCTTTTGCTGTCTTTGTGTCACTTTCACTAGCACTTTCACTTTCACTGGACAGCAGTCAAAGGTAATGACTGACCTCTTCTTCTACGGTAGCATCTAGGGGATGCTACGACCGCCGCGCCCCTAGCGGTTGGCATACTTGAACTAATTTAGGCTACTCGTTACTTGGAATTTACTCATTAACTGGAGCAAAAATATTCCGAGATCTCTACTCGTTACCGTTAATACTCGTTAGTAGGGATGCTCGTAAGTAGGGTCACCAGTGTATTTAGGTGACTATTGACTTCTAATGTTTCTTTGCAATGCTATCCTCGCAACTCTAATTCTGAAGTAAAGAATCAGAATTTGGACTCCAAACAAGCCAAACTAATGCACTAGTTTCCTGGGTTGAGTGAGCTGTGCCTCACTGAAATGCAAGGCTACACTGTAGAGGGATTTTCCACACACAGTTAATGTCTCTTTAGCCTCTAGGCCATGGACTATAGAGACACCTCCCCTCTTCCCACCCTAGCTGGGGGGGACTGAGTGTGTGTGTGTGTGTGTGTGTGTGTGCGTGTGTGTGTGTGTGTGTGTGTGTGTGTGTGTGTGTTTGTTGTTTGTTGACGGTACTTTATTCAGTGCTGTAAAGTGTTGACAAATACTAATACATCAATTAAAGTTTAGTAAAGATACTGTTTGAATGGCTCAAGACTGCACTCACAATGAGCCATTGGGAAACCATATACAATATGATTTTATTTTACAAGTTGTATTAATACTAAATTAATAAATACAGACCGAAGGTTAGTGTAGGTCAGTGAAGCTCGTGTCCTGCTGTGATACAGTACTTTGTCTTTGCTTGTTTGCTCGCACTGAATATCTTTAGTGAGGTGAGAGCATGCGTGACATCAATTGTTATAAAACTGTACTAACCACTGTAATAAAGTTAATCTCATATAAAGTGTCTGAAATATGAGCACTTAAGTCCATATTTGCTATTAAATAAACCTCTAAATACTGCAATTTTTCTGATGACTAAATAAAAAATGAGTCAAAAAGCCATATAATAGCTTGAAAGCACAAGTGTACCTGTGTGCAATACATCATGTATGACTTTATGATTCATATTGATGTAATGGATCATTACCTCCTTCTTGATTTTATGATTTAAAACTGGTTTGCACTGGTATGTTCAAGCTAAATTTCAGTGATTAATTAGGTTTAGTATGCTTATGGCTGAAGTTAGTATTTAAGTCTGATTTGACAAAAATAATATATGTGTGTCATAATCTTGCATAAAGCTTTACAGATGAGTGCAAAAGTTTGCTCACCATTGATTAAATCACATTTTATGGATTTTCAGATTTCCTCAAATATAATGAAGTTAAAAATATATATTCTACCAAAAGCTACTTCTGTTAATTTTAATGCACACTTACTGTTTGTCCTCTGAATTTATGGTATATTTAATATGATATGTTTAATTTTTTTTCTATTGTATTTATTAAGATAAATATATACATTGCTTAAATTTGCAGGGGAAAAATTTTAAAAAGCAAAAATGTCCAATAAAATGAAATGCAATGCTTCCTTAGAAATGTGTAAATATGTTAGAATTTAGTAATATTAGAATAAATACCAATAGTAATACAGTTGAATAGTACTTCATTATGTTAAATCAAGGGGGCTACGGATTAAATTAATAAATCCATGAGAGGAGCATCAAGGAGAACATCTCAGAATAATAATAATAATAATAATAATAATAATAATAATAATAATAATAATAATAATAATAATATTTATTATTATTATTATTATTATTATTATTATTATTATTATTATTATTATTATTATTATTATTGTTGTTGTTGTTGTTGTTAATTTACTGTATGTATTGTAATGTACATTTTGTGTTTATATTGCAAGTAAAAGCAACTTATTACCAAAAGAAATGGTTCTACTGCATGAGATTGTGTGCGTGCACGTGTGTGTTTACTACAAAATAACTTGGAACTGAAATTGGCAAATGCTTTGTTTTGATTAATAATGATGCTGTAACCAATGTTAAATAAAGCAACTAAGCAAAAATAATAACAATAACTTACTGATTAAACTGTAACTAAATAGTAACTGAGATTACTTTCCCTACATATAATTATTTAAAAACTCAGGAAAAACACAACTTAATGTAAATGTAGCTACTATCACCTCTGTTTACATGTGACCAAAACGACAGTCTTCTGAACATTCCCTGATACTAAAGAGACGGTTTATGTGGGACGTGTTTTTCATCATATTGAACACTGTAGACATAGAACAACGGAAGTAAAGAAAAGGCTGGAGAATCTTTTCTTTATGCCTGTAGCTTGTGTTTGTGAAGTCTCAAATTGCTGCACAATTAAGTATTTGAAGACAACAATTGTGTCTGCATGGGTGTGGAAAGGTCATATGTTTGCTTCTTCATGCATATTGATGAAGGCACAGTAACAAAGACTGATTCAGTGAAAGACATCAAACAGCTTTACACTGAATAACTGTGTACATTTTGACTGGACATAGCACCACGGTTATCATGGATACCAGCTTAATTTGACTACTTTGAAGAATAACAAGACAGAACAATCCAATCGTGGCAGGTGTAAAGGCTTACTAGAGTTATAGGTTATTTTTTTCACTGTAGGTGATGGGGGTAATGCAACAGTTACAGTAATGTGATTACTTTTTCCTGAAAGTAATGTAATCACAGTACAGTTACTGATTTCATTAAAATTGTATTGCTCACATTACTTGTCTGTCTTCAGGAGAACAATATTAATTATGTATGATGCATTAAAACATACAATTATTGTTTTTTTTTTCATTTCATGAGGCTGTAAGCACACTTAACTCTGCTGAGCTGCATTGCAAATAAATTCCAAAAATGAGAATATCAAATAAAAGTTCATTTGTATTCATAATTTAATAAAAAAAGATTAATTACACATAAAGTCACATAGTTCAAACATATTTCAAGCTAAGATTCTGGATTTCTGAATTTGTTTATGATCTATAAGTCATTAAAAGTAAAACAAAAAAAGTTTGAGTCCCAGCTTAACTTGTACTGGTTAGACTGGACATTCATCCATGTTTCTTGGTTTTCATACAACATCTAACATGCATCAGCTTTGGTTAAGATACGTTTGGCCTTTATAGAGTAATGCATAAGCAAAGTAATGAGTAATGAGAATACTTTTTTCCCCACAGCATACTAAGGAAAGTAATCCCATTACATTTTATTTGAAAAGTAATCAGTAATTTGTAATGGATTCCTTTTTTCAGAAAGCCATGTAAACAACACTCAGCAGTAAAGTGTTACTGTTCTTGCTACATAGTGTATTAACAATCATCACTGACTAAATTATTGAGGGCTGTTGATGTAAACACATTAATTAAGAGTTCATATAATGTTACTGAATGTTTAGACATATATTTAATGCGTCATTTACATTCATAAAGTCTTCATTTGATCATATATTTAATCACAATTAACTACTCAATATACAGTACAGTCAAAAGTTTGGACACACCTTCTGGACATTCAGTGTTTTTCATTATTTAAAAATGGTCTGCATTGTAGATTAATACTAAAGTTATACAAACTATGAAGAAACACATCTGTAATTATTTAGTAAACAAACAAGTAAAAAAAAACAGAATATGTTTATATTTGACATTCTTCACAGTAGGAACCTCTTGCTTAGATGCAGCTTTCTTGGCATTTTCTCAGTCAGCTTTATGAGGTAGTCACCTGGAATGGCTTTCAGTTAACAGCTGTGTCTTGTCAAGAGTTCATGACTTGCATTTCTTGCCTCTTAATGTGTTTGAGACATCAGTTGTGTGTCTACTTTGAAGAATCTAAAATTTAGTAATGCATTGTACAAGGTATTATTCCATAATCCACAGTATCAAATGAGTGATGATAGTTTTTCATTAGTGATTATTTATTACTGGCTTTCTAATACTTGTCTCAATTGTCCACTTCTGTGTCCAAAACACTCATTTGCATTCCTTCTTTATTGCAGGTTCTATTACTGCTGCATTGGAGCTGAAGCTGTCCCGAGCTGATTGGGCGGTGAGAAGTAATAGCCGAGGACTCTGGAGGTCAGAGGTCACGTCTCTGTCTATTCATGGCATGGTTAAATGAATGAGCGCTGACAGGCCTGCTCTTGTTATCAGTGGTGCTGAGTGATGAGCAGAGCGATGCCATTGCTGTTTCCACCTCTGGTTTGTTTGGGTTCTGCAGACATGGAGTGTGTCAGTGGCAGAGCCGGCCTGGGCCCACTTCTCATTGTTTTACTGCCACTGATAACCTGAGTGACTTGCAAGCGAAGTCCAGGCACGGCTCTGTGTGTGGCAGTCAGTCTGTCAGGCCTTTGTGACCTGATCAGTCATTAACCAGCAGTTCCAGCAGTGGAGAATGCACAGTCTGCTCAGACCTAGTATGTTTAACTGAGTGCAAACAAGACAGGCCTGGAGAGAGGATGGGAGGATGCTCAGGCTGTATTTTTCCCTCTGGACACAAGGCTGGAAGGATCTTATTCACCATTTCCTGCCTTCGGCCCAGCCCAGGCTCATGAAGCGTTAACATTCAGATGTTTATCTTAGCACTCTGATCCTGATAGCACTGTTTGGCTATTTGTGGGTCACTGTTCTCATGGCCAAATATGTTGTTTTGCACGTAATGTGCAAATATGTTGCTTAGTTCTGGGTATTGTTTTGGACATATCAAATGATCTGATCTGCCCTGTTTAGTTGAAAACAGTCTCACAACGAAAACATCATGACTTTCTCAAGTGCCCCATCTGAACGTCTACCCATCGACATTTTCCACTCGTTCAGAAACATCTGGATTCTGCGTCGTCATCTGAGCGGGGTCAAATGTCCGCCATATTGTTTTGCTGTGTGTGTTTTCAGATGAAAATGTTTTCATTAACAGGACATGTTTCCTAAGATGCTGCTGTGTTTATATGAGCGATAAGCTAACTAGCTAGCGCTAGCTTAGCAATAAGCTAACTAGCTAAGTTAAACAAGGTAAGATTTAGTTTTATAACGCCGTAATGTAAACAAGTCGCGGGCATTTATATGGGAACAGATGTAATTGACAAATGTTGGTGTGATAACTGTCAATGCACCACCAAGCACCGACTAGTTTGCTAGCAATATGGCGGACGTTCAACCGCACTGGGGTGATGACACAAAATCCGGGGGTTTCCAAATGAGTAGAAAACATCACCGAGTAGATGTTCATGATACACTTGAGAAACTCAACCCTGCAATGTTTTCATTGTGAGAGTGTTGGTTTAGTTACATTTTAGTTACTTCTCATCTTCATCACATTCAGATTAATTTGTTTTTTATTTTCTAAAATACATGCAAATGAGAGGAGTCACTGAAGGGTGTTGAAGGGCGCCTCTTTTGGCACAAAACTCAGTAGCAAGATGAACCTACATAATGTTCTTTCAGTGCTGTGCAGCGTGTAATATGTTCATCATTTCTACCTGTTTGGAGCCATCAATTAAAGATTGTGTTTCAAATACACCGTTCGACAACTTTTTGGAAGTGTGATCTATCAGGAGAGAAGATCCTGGTCTTCTGAAGAAGACACAGTGGTGTGAGAAAGAATTGATCTAAATGAATCCTAACACATCCATCCAGGTTCTATATTCCTTGACTCTTAGGAGAATTATCCAAGAGGGAAATTTGACTAAAAATAACACTCATCCTCATCCTATTCCCGTCCATATATGACCTTTGGTCAGAAAATGAGTCACGGAGGACAGCAGGAAGGCTGTGGTCTGAGGCCCTTCCCTAAGCATCCCCTGCTGAGCTGGAGGAGGGGAGAGTCCCTTCCCTGTGTTGAGTGAGGCGCTTTCCACTGAGGAATACAGGCCAAGAGCCAAGCCTTAGCCAGAGTCATTCACTAAGATTACAGCCCTGAGCTTAACACTGAATCTGACATCACTGAAATCTTGCTGTGTGCTGTTTCTCAATCTTCAATCAGCTCTAAACTTACACTCTAAATACAAAAGCTTCCTGAAAGATATTTTAGAGGTTCCTCAAACTGTTGCACTGGTGGAGGTTCTTGGAAAGCTCTTCATAGGTAAAAGTATTTTGGAGGAGCATCTGCCGTAAAACTTCAAGGCTTCCCAAAGCTCCTTAATATCAATAAGGAACCTTGAGACCTTTAGCTTGACTACTAATGGGACCAAATCTTCAATGTTTATCAACCGCTTGAAATTTAAGGAAATGTTCATGCAAAAATTCCCCATCAGAGATGACGAATTTAAAAAAGAACCAAATTCAAATTTGTGCTTAATAGACATCTAATAGATCAGGTGCTCAGTAGGGATCCTGTAGATCTATTACCCTGCAGTTTAGGTCAAGCCTGATCCTGGTAATGATGAAGACTTTCAGGGGTGCTTGCAGGATGGTAGATGACCAGGATTGGGCACCAGTGACTGAATCTGAACAGCTTTCTGTAGTGGGTTTTGTTTGCCACCTGGTGGTCAACTAACTACTTGCATCATCTACGCTCTTTATAATAAGTAGTATGTAACAGTTAGTGCATCCCTTATTTCACAATTTTCTGAATGAGAGTAAGTTAAGACATCACATCCAGACAAGAAACTTCTGCACAGTTTACTGAATATTTATTGTTTATTTACTGTACTCTCTTAAAAGAGATGGTTCTACAAGGGTTCTTTAGTAAAGTAAATGGTTAAACATTGAATCATGAACATGCAAGATGAAAGGATTCTTCAGATTGATGAGGAATGTGCTGTTGATGGTTATATTTTAAAAATTGGTGTATTTAGCACCATATATATATAAAATATAAATTATAAGTAAATAAATTGTACATTGACATTGTAACTACAGTAGAACCCTTTTTGGTGCTATATAGAACACTTTTCAAAAAGGTTCAGCACATACCATCAATCTGAAGAACCCTTTCACCATGCAAAGAACATTTTGGGTTATTACAGAACCATTTTCTTTACTAAAGAACCCTCAAAGAACCATCTCTTTTAACAGTGTATTATTGAACATTGTGAAAAAGTGAATTGGTCATAATTTTATTCAAAAATATCTTTAATATTCATTACATGTAAAGTGACCCATTTTAACTTATTTTTAATTTGATCATTGAACAAATTTAAATTAATTAATTAAAATTTTAATTTAAGTTAAATAATGTAAATAATATACATCAGTTTACAATTTTAAATTAAATTATTAAGACAAATGAATTTTTTTGGTACAATATTCTAAGTTTTGGAGATGCATTAATGCTGTGTGTCCTGTACAAAAATGATGCTATTTTATGTTTAATTTATTCAATAGTTTTTTCATCCATGAAATAAATAGAAACTGTTGTATAACTGGTAGAAAATTGGTAAATTTTTTGTAAAATTGGTAGAAAAAATTTATGTTTGTTTATGTTTGCAATAAAAACATTTGAAACTTAAACTAAACTGAATCTTAGGCCTCAGCAGATTTTAGACACTAATTAGGTGACACTGTGGCATTGTGCTCAGCTGTTTCACTGGACAATACATGTCAACTGATACCACACACAGGTAAGCTCAAAGAAATCCCATAATTGTCTATTTTCATTGCATCCGATGCCTCTGGCAGTCATGTAAGATGTTTAGCAAACTCTCACATTACAGGACATTAACCAGTAAATAGTTAACAGACAAACACAGGTGCCTGGTTGGTGTGGCATACCTGTGTTTGTTTAGTAAGAAACAAGAAGGTTCTCCTCCCATCGGACCTTATTCACACAACGGTGTTTAGAAAAGGGCTTAACCTGTTTTTGTTGGACTTACTGTCCAGGGAATGATCACCACTCCACATCATGCCAAAATCATGGCTGGAGCACAGTTGCACTCCTCCACAGCTCAATGCTGGAGCCTTTATACCCCTCTAGCCCAGCCTGGCATTAGACATGGTGCCAACAGGGACTAGACAAGCTGTGCATTTGTACATCTTTCTCAGCAATGGGTGCAACTTAAAGTAGCTGAATGTGTTTGTTATGAAGGATGTCCACAAACTTTTGGACATATATTGATATATTGATTTTTTGGTCTGTTGTCCATGCTGATATTGCAAAAACAGGGCCACATCCAGCATAAGTGCCCAGAAGTGGACCAGATGCAGTTACTGGAAGCCAACCTGAAGAACACCATTAAAGATAATAATAATTACTACAAAATAATAGCTATTAATAATTTATTAACGTCAATATAAAAGCATGATATTTAAAAATGAATATAATATATTATTATATAATATATTATAATATATATTATCATATAATATTAGGTAACACTTTATAATAACTTTCATTAATAGCTCATTAACTAATGATTAATAACTGTGAACAAATCATTAGTAAATCACTTGCTAATGAAATTTTCATGAATAATTAATGAAAGTTATTATAAAGTGTTACCTAATATTATAAAATAATATTAATTATTAAATTAGCTGTTATTTTGTTGGTATAGTTATTATTATGTTTAAGTGCATCAGTTAGATCTGAACCGGATTCAGAACACTACAGGGCAGTCATTCATCACATTATGTGGGTCAGATGTGTTTGCCTGACACGGCCCAAGTTTTGGTCATATAAAAGGTGGTAGCTGCTATTTTACACTGTATTTATTACATTGTTAAATTCTTTTCAATAAGTTAAATCAGGACCGGTACAACACTTAAGTCTCCACCGCTCACCCACACCCACAATGAATGACTCAGGCCAGGTCCAACTGCAGGAAGCTGAATAGTACCACTAAACATAATGACAAATCTGGCAAAATCCATCCTCCATTATCTTATCCACTCATTCCTGCGGTTAGTCCCTTACCCAGTCACCAGGCGCTGGGCTGGGCATTACAGCCTATCCTAGTCAAGCCCAGAAGAGGGTGCCAATCCATCTTCTGGCAAAATAATAATTAATTACTTATTAAACACAATACAAAAATACTATTTTTAATAAAGTATTAACGTAATAATTATGATTTTGCTTTTTTGTAATAAAATGTATTTTTATTTAACCGACGTACGTCAATTGAACAAAACATTTTTGGCTTCTGGCAGTTGGAACTGGCCCGATTCTGGGCCATGAATCATTGTGGCAGGTTTGGGCCATATCAACAGTGCTACTTATCCATTTGTGCATCAAATATACTCAGATTTGCTTTGTCTGATGACTGTTACTGACTTGTGCCGCCTTGTTCCTATTTAGACAAGAAAAGGCTGAATTGACAAAGCTGATATCGCTGCAATTAGAGAGAATTATTAGCTATTATTTTCATTATTAGTTAACCTAAACAGGTCTTAATCCTAGAAGTGGACTTACTGGGCTTAATCCTGTTGATGTAAACAGAATCCCACCCACAGTCTGGCTCTGGTGCAATTGCCCGAGGTGCAAACATATTCAATAGTCTCTCTCTCTCTCTCTCTCTCTCTCTCTCTCTCTCTCTCTCTCTCATTACAGCTCACAGGGCACATGGCCAGTCTGTGGCTGCTTCATTAGGTGAACAGCTTTCCCACAGTTAGCTTTACTAAGCAGAATCAGTTTTGTAAAAGTGATGAATAATTAAACAAGAGAACGTGAAGTGTTTAGCGTTGGCTAGACTCTCTCACCTCAAAGAATGCAGTTCAATTGCATCCATGATGGGCAATAAGACAATCAGTCGCAAGTCAGCCAATTAGGATCATGTTGATGTCAAATCATCAGTAAAACGAAATATCTTTACTCTATATATCAACCAACGACTCTATATATCACTCTACTCCACTCTAAATATCACTGAGGTTCAGAACCCTCGTTGTTTTGGTATCTGCAGACGATTAGAGTGGGGACAGGAGCCATCATTAGTATGTGACAGTGGAATTGGAGCAGATAACAGGATAATGAGCATTATCTCAGTATCATAATTACTCTGTAACACTTTGTTCGATGGTTAGTTTGTTAATCCCATTGTATTCATTAATAATCCTGATGTCTGTAAACACAGAGTCATGACCATTAACCACTCAAACCGGCGCTCGGCTGGAATTAGCTACAGGCTACCCAAACACATTCTAGCCCTTCTATTCACTCACAATAAGACTGGTAAAATTACTTTAATATTTAG
>BRDA01044822.1:0-22195 GCA_036984385.1 Crenuchus spilurus
GCAAATATGAGCAAAGCTGTTCTGCCACAACTTTTTCCAAAATTTTAGACATGAATGGTAAATTAAAAATAGGTCTATAATTGGACAATATATTAGTCTATTATATCTTAATCAAAGGTTTAATAACTGCTAGTTTAAAAGCTGTGGATATGTGCCTTAAGTTAAGGGACGAGTTTACTATTGTTAAAATAGGTATAATTGTAACTGAGAGTATTCCTGTGAATTATCAGCCATTGCATTTTCAAAATAGTCTGATTTGATGTAAAAAATGTGAACTTGGCAACTCTGCCTGTCGTCACCTCCTATTCGTTGTGTCATTTCCGTTTTGAGCTGGACCTTCTTTCTGAGATGTGTGATCCAGTAAATTACCCCAAAATCTGATCACCACGCTGATGTTTAAATGAATATTTTAAGCTTTACCTGGAGGCTCAATGCAGCACCGCTGTACAGAAATCTCACATAGTGTAGCTTTAAATAGTTCTTACATACAAAAAACACCTTTAATTGGTATAAAATTAGTTGTAAACTATTTGATATAAAATCTTTACATTACTGACATTTGTAAGCTTTAAGCAAATGAACACCTCTTGAAAGGACCAGGATTGCTCTGAAGAACCTTTCCTGGAGAATGTGTAGTTCTGCCAGGACAGTCCACAATGAAATAGACTTAAACCATATTTAAATCCATTTTAAGAGAACAGTTGTTCTATGATTAGAGTCTATACATCCCTTCCCAATTCCAGGAATAAAGAGGAATGGATCCCTGTGCTTGGTGTGGAGTGACGTAAAAGATCTTGGGAAGACCAGCCAAGCAGCTGCATTCTGGATCAGCTGCAGGGGCCTGATGACTCGTATAGGAAGACCAGCCAGCAGTGAGTTGCAGTAGTCTGCAGATGATGAGAGACTGGACAAGCACCTGAGTGGAATCCTGAGTTAGAAATGGTCTAACTTATAGAATAATCTGTCAAACCAGCAAAATATACAACAATGATATAGATGTGCTTGCATTCCATGATTGTATGACAACTTGTGATTTATGTATCATACTTAAGTCAGTACGTAGCTAGCTAGCAAATAGCTACTAGTTACTAGCAAAACATTCCCCATAGTGTCAGAATTCTACATCCCCACACTTCTGGGGTTATTTTTATTTGTGATGAGAGGAATGTGTTTAGTTTTTCAGTTAAATATATTTCACTAATGAAATTATCAATATTTTAATAAGAAATTAACAATCTGTTAACATCCTTAACAAACAGTATTTATTTAGTTTTGAATCAGGCAGACACAATTCTTCCTGAGAGTTCTGATGAAGTGAAATCAGGATGGGGGAGTAAGACTGGGAAGAAATGGGATGGTGGTGGGGTGGAAGGATGAGACATTGGCATCTGAAAGTAGCAACATGTACAGTAGTCATGGTAAATAAATAAAGGAATAAATGAATGTGACACTTATATAGTGACTTTCTAATACCTAATGACACTTTACAGTCAACACAATCCATTTACACACTTAGAACTCAACCAAACACACCGGCGAGAAGCAGCAGCCAATCACACACAGCGTACTCTCAACCGTCTACCTAGAGGACTGCCAGTGGTGGACAAAGTACTAAACTCTAGTACTTAAGTAAAGGTATTGATACTCGTGGTCAAAATTTACTCAACTACAACTAAAGGTTGCTCAGTCAAAAGTTTACTCAAGTTAAAGTACTGAAGTACTTACTTGTGAAAATAGTTAAGAATTCAAAAGTACATGTATTTAAAAATACTCAAGTATTCAAAAGTGCAAATTATATTTTCTAATATCAGTACATTGCTGTATTGTATTGCGTGCTTTTACAGAACATTGTAAGTTGCTGAAACCACCTGATGATGTACTGACATGTAGAACCACTCTGCAACAAAAAGTCTACACCACCTGTAGAACTTCAGTAGGGATGAGTGAGTACACCACTATCTGTATCTGTTCAACCATCTAAATTATCTGTATCCTTATCTGTACTTTGAGTGGGTTGGGCCTAAACTGGAATTGAGCGTGGTTTAACCGGAAATGGGTGGGGCTTAAATCTGTACATAATTTTAAGTTTGAAATTGATATGGATTGATCAGAAGTTGCTATATGTATTGTTTATATGTCAGCCTTGTTCACTGTATTCTTCTCAAAAGCACTGCGTTCAGTACAAGCAAAGTTTACCAACTGACTTTATATCACCAGCCAAACTAAGAGAAAGCACACGGTAAAGTAGCCAGGGTTGCCAGGTCCAACAAAAATATCCAGCCTAAAGTATGTCTAAAACCTGCCCTTCAGAAGCTTGAACTAGCACAAAATATATGTCTGTCACACATTTGAGGCGAATGGCAAAACAACTATGAGTGTACGACTTAGTATTTTGTTTATAAGGAATTTATTATCAGTATTGCTATTTATCTTAAAGTCATTAATAATATGGTAACATTAGTGTTTTATGAATTCTTTTATAAATTTTATATCCCAGTCAAGAACATTTAATAGTAACATAATTAGCAAAAAAAAATAAATCCTGACTTTTACTTTTTTACCTGAACTCTCTTCTCTCCTCTGATCCTCTTTGTTAACATTTTTCATCGCCTTGTGATTTCTGGTTACATGAAGAGCTATTATGGACTTTTGGACAGTTCTTTCCATCTGTTATTTAATTTCACTCAAGCTCACACGTACACAATTTTAACTGCCATTTTCTGTTGTACTCTTCTCTCCTTTTTTTGTGACTTTTAAGGGCTCCTCAATTTCAAACTTTTTATATGACTGCCTTCCTTTAGTTGTCGTTATGTTCTCCTCATTCTTATTGTTGTAATCAATCTTCCTTAGTGTCGACTTATACATGTTTGCCGCCGTGTTGACGTAACATCCAAGGCAACACCCACTATTTTGTTGTTTTTTTGGCAGCGGCGGTAATTTTTAAAAGTAGCCCAAAAAATGCACCCGGCCACACCAGGGTCATTTAGACCCAATTCACCTGATCTCCATGTTTTTGGACTGTGGGAGCAAACCCACGCAGATGCGGGGAAAACATGGAAACTCCACCCAGATGAGGACTTCAACCCAAGGCCTCAGCACACAGAGGCAAACGTGTTAACCACCAAGTCATTAGTAAAAACTTTTCATACGTAGATGGCGTGCTTTGATTGGCCAGAGAATGAGCACCATAGCCCTGAGTCCCCCCGCAGAACTCTTGCTAATTCTCCATCTCAGAGTATTGTGCTCTGTGCTGTGCTGTGCCATAGACTCATACACTGGAGAAAATGGAGGACTGTGTAAAAGATGTGAAATGCTGGATGTCATATAACTTCCTTCTCTTAAATAGTGACAAAACAGAGGTCCTTCTTCTAGGCCCAAAGACCATGAGAAATAAATTATCAGGCTTAAATTTAAATCTGGATAACTTCACTGTTACACCTGACTCAGTAGCAAAAAATATTGGTGTTATAACTGACTCAGATTCATCATTTGACCAACACATAACTAAAACTACCAGAACAGCTTTTCTACATCTCCGTAATATTTCCAAGTTAAGAAATGCCTTATCCCTACAGGATGCAGAAAAACTGGCACATTCGTTCATTACTTCTAGGTTAGATTACTGTAATGCACTATTATCAGGATGCTCTAGCAGAAACCTAAATAAACTTCAATTAGTTCAAAATGCAGCAGCCAGGGTTCTTACTAAAACCAGAAAATGTGATCATATTAGTCCAGTTCTATCAGCACTACACTGGCTGCCAGTTAAATACCGAATCGAATATAAAATTCTTTTACTGACATATAAAGCCCTACATGGTCTTGCCCCTGAGTATTTACAAGACCTTATTTCCTATTATGAACCATCTCGTTTACTTAGATCACAGGATGCTGGCTTCTTGATAGTTCCCAGAATTCAGAAATCATCAGCAGGGGGAAGAGCTTTCTCTTATATGGCCCCTCAACTTTGGAATAACCTCCCAGACAATGTTCGGGACTCAGTCACAGTCTCAACCTTTAAGACTAGACTGAAAACATATCTGTTTAGTTTAGCTTTTGGTAATTAATACTTTACATTATAGAAAGGTTGTAGGTCCAGGGGTGCACTGGCGTATGGATTTATAGTGGACTGAGATGCTGGGGCTGTCATACCGCTGCTCACGCGATCACTCAGGTTTGTTGACGGTGAGCAGAGGGATGCCAGTGTCTTGGGGAGCTCCCATGCCTGTTTACCTTCTGGCTCTCTCCATTTAGGTAGGCTGTTCTATATAGTTCCGCCAGAGTCAATAGCCACACTCTGATATGTCTCATAATCCCTCTGCTCTATAAATCCAAACAGAACTAATTCCATCTTGTCTTTTTCCAAGTGAGTGATTGCTCACCGGTCCGGTCCAAAGCTGATGGAAGATTGATTACTATTCTCTGCCTGATGCTTCCCTGGATCAACTGCCCAAAAATAACCAACTACTGTGACCTGCTCCAGATGTCCTTCTCTACTGCACACATTGGAGTTCATATGGACTTTCTGGCTGTTATCATTGCTACCATTATCATCATCATTCCTGTCCCACTACTGTCACCATATCAGTTCACCTGAACATTACAACAAGATTATATGATCATATGATTTATCACAAACTTATCATTAGCAGACCAGAGGAGGATGGGTCCCCCATGTGAGTCTGGTTCCTCCCAAGGTTTCTTCCTCCAGCTCTGAGGAAGTTTTTCCTTGCCACTGTCGCCGTTGGCTTGCTCACTGGGGATTAGGGATAAATGATTTGGTTTTTATTATTACTGACCCTGTAAAGCTGCTTTGTGACATCAGTTGTAAAAAGAGCTTTATAAATAAATTTGATTTGATTTGATTTACTCTTCATGACTTTGATTTTTATAAGCATGACCCAGGCTTGTAATGGGAATTGCATATGACTTAATATGACCCAATTCCAATGCTCAGGTTTATTTCAGGCTAACTTTACTATCCTGTCTGCTCTCCACATTAGCCCAACGCTCCCCATCACCCATCAGTCTTCAGGAACATTCTGGCTAAAGCATGTGGAGCCAGTGTAGGGTGTTCAGTCTCAACAAAAAGGAGACTGTGTGGGCTCAGAAATTAGGCCCAAAGGAAATGGCTTCACTCAACACCTGGGCACTGCAGGAATGCTCCTCCACACCAGCATAGTGCGATCAAAGCGTGGCCCTGGACTGAGACCTAATAAAAATAAATAAATACTAGCTAGCACCAAGCCTGTGGAGGGAGAGGAGGCTGCCTAGTTGGTGTGAGAAGGCAGCGGTGGGGGTTTTGGGGGGTGCTAAAGTTCCCTAAAGGCTTCTGAGGTGATGCCTGCTGAAGGCTGAAGGACGGGAAGGAATGTGTGGTCTTTTGTGTGTGGTTGGAGCCGTGGGACGCGGCATGATGTCAGAGGGCACCGGTGCTCAAAACGGCTTCAAATGTTCAAGGCTGTGTCTGCAATCTACTGCAAGTGAAGAGATGAGGTTAATTTCTTACAGACAATTCTGTCCACTCAAGGGCTTCAGTCAGCTATTGTCCCTCATACAAGACCAGGGACCTCATTTATGGAATTCAGGAGCCATCCAGTGTACACATATGTACTGGATTTTATGGACATATTGTACAACTGATACCACTCAAATCCTGGCTTGTCAAGTGTAGAAGATCCTCTAGTGCAATAATAAAACTACACTAAGCTAAACTAACCATCCAACAGCATCCTGTGAGCACCAATGAAGGACCAGAGGATGATCAACAGATGAGCTCCTGTCTCTGACTTTACATCTACAAAGTGGACCAAAAAGGTAGGTGTGTCTAACAGAGTGAACAGCGAGTGACACAGTGTTTAACATCTCCAACAGACCACCACCACATCAGGGTCACTGAGAATGATCCCCCTGCTCTGTGGGGTCCTGACCATTGAAGAACATGGTGAACACAGTACACAGAGAAACAGATGGACTACAGTCTGTAATTGTAGAACTACAAAGTGCTCCTGTCTGCTCAGTGCAGCTAAAATAGACAACGAGTGGAGATACAAGGAGGTGGTTTTCATGTTATGAGTCTGTGGTGCACTACACATGTGTGGTTCCAATATAACAACATGCATATCAAATGAAAACAGTTTGGCAGATGGTGATCCAAAGTTAAACAAAAGGAAAGCTGCTATGTCACTAACATGACACAATTCATTCAGTTGTATAAATGTGAAGGTAGGTGTGTGACACATCACTCTGGTAGAGGATTTCACCAGAAAAAAGTGATGTTATGTGAAACCATAAGGGCTACAAATGTATATGTTTTATATTGTGTTTGACACTGTTTGTCACCATGGCCTGTGGTGGGCTGATTGTCACATTGAGAGCTGTGTAGCAATAGAATTGCAATATGATTTTTGTCCACATAGTGTAGCTGTGATGTGTTAGATTGGAGGTGTATAAAGACTGGTGTCAGTTGTTAGTCAGCAGAGGATAGCTCTGCATGGTGGACCTGACATGGCGTGTGTTTCCAGCATCGATCAATCGTGTCTGCAAATAAACTACACTTTCCATCAATCTTTAAGCCATTGTTTACCGCCAAGTTGCCGAGGAAAAGCCCGCAGCCAGAAGCTGAAATAAAAGCTGCTTCCAAGCTCCACTGAACGTCATTAATCACACGTTGGCATTCTTAAATGATTCATACAGTTAACAGCATTAAACAGAACACAGTGCAACAGTATCTCTGGTTGAACAATAGAAACATCTAAAGCCCAGCAGAAGGCTCCGGATGACAGTGTTGACGTTCAGCGTGAGCTCGGAGAGATCTGACGAGAAAAAGAGCTTACTCACTGAGGCCTCAAAGCATGTGGAACAAACACACGAGGAACCGCGTTAGATGATGCAATCACATTAATTACTGTCATAAAGCATGCTGGGAAAAAACAGCTAAGGATGAAAAACCAGCATTGAGCACAACAGCTATAACGTCAAATAATTGGCTTTAAGAAATGAATATGTTGTCATATTTCTGACTTTCGTAAGCGAGTAGACCTGTGTGCTCGAGCCAAAGTCAAATCAAAGAACAAATTAATTAAGGTTGTTTGTCTCTGATGATTTTTTAATTAAGCCGTTTCCTCGAGACAGCGGTTCTCTTTTCCTGAAAAGAGACGAGACAGGCTATAAAATAATAGGAAACATTTGAGCTAAGAAGTCTGGCACCCTGCACTTGGAATGCAGCCATGAATTTAAATGTGCAACTAATCATTTTTTGGGTGAATATTGAGTGAGATTGGGTTGCCCTGAGCAAAAAACCTGGTGGTGGCTTTCTTCCCGGTGTGCCAGTGCCATGCCAAAAAAAGAAAAAAACCCAAAAAATCCAACAACAAACGTGCTGATATAAATATTAATCCCCCTTTAAATATTCATTTTGTGGTGACATTTGCATGCGTCTTTGATCATATTTATTTGACGCTCATTTTTTTGGGGGGGTTCCTAAGCTCCTCGCCTCGTGTTACTAAAGCCAATGAAAGATTAATGGCTGGTTTCTTGCCGGAGCCTCCAGCTCAGTCTGGATCTGCTGCTGGATGAAGGACCGCTCTCCCGGCTGACCGATGACGAAAATGCTTTACCGGCTCCACTGACGTGTGGTCGAGGCAGCAGATCTAACTCGACTCTCTCTCCGCTCTCTTAAGCCCTGCAATGTGTGGAGAAAGCTGACACACTGCTGTGTTTTCTGTCTCGGGTCAAACCCGTACGTCTGGGCCACGTTTGCTTACGCCGTCAGGATTAACTTGTCCGTCAGCCGTGCGAACAGAAGTTCGTATTCACCCCCTCGCCATTCATTCACCAAGACCTGCCGAAGCCTGCAATAACAATTTCCCAACGATGTGACCGCAAGAATTAGCCACCAGGCCATCCCGGCTTTCTCAGGCCAGATCGTTTCTACACAGGCCGGAGGAAGAAATATTCCTTTTCTTTTTTTTACCGAAAGAAGAAACACACACCGCTTTCTGACTCCTGCACTCTTGGCTTAATCCTAATCCCAAAAGCTTGCACACGTTCCACAGGCGAAAGCAGTATTAGCTGCACTGCACAGAGACACTGTTAGGAGCCGGCTGCAGTAAGGATAACTATGTTAACTTCTTTATCCACTTCGGTTCTGAGCCGCTTTCAGTATTAATGTATCAACCAATGGCAACAAAACATGATTCATGATTTAATTCATGATTAAAGATTGACCGTGTGCATGTCTACATCTGAGCAGAAGTGACTTCTCCAGCTAGTTATTTGACTGTTCAGTTAAAAAGAGGAAAAACAAGTGATGTTATTACATTACTGAGGACATTTACAGCATCTTGCATGTCATATATGAGCACCACATCCAGCTAAGAGCTGCAAGTGTGACTGATGCAAAACCTGAATATTACAGCTGAAGGCGTCTTAGATTACAGGTGTGAAAAAGGCCTTAATGTGCTCATACACTCCTCTGAAATTCTAGCCTTTTATTGTTAATTCTCATAACATTGGGTTAGACATGGATTACGCCTACCTTTGAACTTAATACTGGTATTTCAGCATTCACCATTAAGATTCCTACTTAGGTCAGGCTCAGGAGAATTACTGGGATGTCTTGGGTTGGTTGCCAGTGCTTGGAAATGTCTTTAGCTCATAAAAAACAATAGGTAATGCTTGCTTAGTCACTAATGGATGGATGAATGGAAAGACAGACATATAGATGACATTTGGGAGAGACATAAAGAGTCTCCTCAACCACCACCACTGATCAGCATCCACATGCAGCCGGTCCACACCAGAACTCTTAGCACACATTAGAAAGAGGAGAGGAGAGATGAAGCTGATTAGGAGTCAAACCTGGCTGCTACAAGACATAACAGAATTAAGTCATACTGAACATAGCTATTCACTTTCTTCAAAAGTGCTGGCTTGAAATGTCATCCTAGTTTTTGTTTGATGTTTATAGACCAAGTAGAAATGAGAGCATCATATTAATGGGATTACATAATAATGTGTAAAAGTAACCAAAATGGGATGGTGATGCATTTATTTTGATAATTTTTTGTCTTATGAAGACAAGTTTGAATCTGCTGAATCTGTTCTGAATACACTAGGGAGCTGTGATGGAGTCAATGTTGCCTCTAAGTGGACAAAAAGGAACATTACCCCTTGGAAGTGCAAATCCTGTGATGTAGCCTATGGGTCAGACATCAGTTTTACCTTCATATGTTACTTTTGCACTATTTAGGACTCACTCATACTCTGGGAATGTACAGCCTGTAATGTTTAATTTAAATTAAAGAGCTGCAGAGCTGTGGTCACACCTACTTTTTGTTGTAAGTAGTTTTATATACATTCACATAAAATGGGTTTCCATTTACAGGATTTAAAATATACATACATACATACACATTACACTTATATAGCGCCTTTCTAGACACCCAAGCATGCTTTGCAATCAACACATTTCAAATACACACACACCCGCGAGAAGCGGCAGCCAATCACACACAGCGTTTCTCTCAACTGGAAGCGACCGTCCACCTGGAGGACTGCATCGAGCACTAGGGGGATCACCCAGAACAAAGTGACAACCATATCTGGGCATACATACATACATACACAGACATACACACACCAGGGTAAATTTTTTTTTTTTTAGAGTAGGCAATTCACCTGATCTCCATGTTTTTGGACTGTGGGAGGAAACCGGAGTCCCCGGAGGAAACCCATGCAGACCCGGGGAGAACATGGAAACTCCGCTCAGATGTGGACTTGAACCCAAGATGTGGACTTGAACCTAAGCCACCGTCCCGCCCAAAATGCTTCATTGAGCATATTAGGTCCAGGAATAGCGCCTACCAACACCACTTCCAGCAGACACATAAGAGGTCTCCCATCCAAGTATTAACCACACCAAGCCCTGCTTGGCTTTAGTGGATTTGCAGGCAGTACTGTGGTGCTACAGCTATTGAACTGTAGGTAAAACTGTATAAGTTGAAGCATTTAGGGACCTCAGTTGTTCTGGGTTTTAACATAGTAGAGAACTAGTCTAGAAGCAATGATATCACAACATCAAATAAGCACAGATTTGACTCGTTCCCCCTATTCATTTTAATTAGGATTAGAACTGGTGTCCATCATCCATCCTCAGTTAACTTCAGCCACTTCTAAAGCTGCTCAAAGACATGAAGCTCCTGTTCTAATAGTTAAAGGTGTTTGAATTACATTTCGTTTGCCACCCTTGAACCCTGAGTAAAGTAGTGCCCGCATTCATCTCTCAGCCGGGGAGGATTACGACACCCCGCTGTTGCGCTCCCTGCTGAACATAAATTGGATATTTAGCGTTTAGCGTCAAGGTCAAACAACCCCGTCTGCTGAGGCTCGCTGTCTCAGAAGTACCTCGAAAGAGTTTGGAAATCCGCTGACTGATCTCGGACGTCTTCTCCTCTTTCTAAGAACATTTCATCTGTGTTGTGTGCGGTTATTGCAACAACTTCCAAAAAAACCTAATACATCTTTCCCTCAAATATGATCTATAGTGTAATAATGGAGCAGTGATAGGGAGATATTGAGATGAAAGTATAAATCAACTGTGAAAAAGACCGCTGCCTTTGAAGCACTGACAAAGAAATAAAACACCGAGGAATCCGAGGAAATGAAATATGAAGTGTGGCCCACAGGTCCTTCAGCTTCTATTGATTGGATTATTTTTATTTGACGAAGTAAATTGAATTCAATTAGAATGACAAGGTGATGTACAGGCTTACAGTGACAATACAACCAACCTGCCATTTCTTTTCTTCACCATACTGAATCACTGTCCATTAACCAAAGAGATAGCAAACAGGTGATCATAAAGAGCGAGTGACTATAATGATGTGTGTGATGAACACATGAGTCAACAAGATTACTGGTACTATCAGCTGGGACATCCTTCTGTTCAGCAGTTTCATCAATAAAAGCAGTTTGTTTATAGGGAAACGTTCAACCTAGCCTTAAAAAAGACAGTGATGCTGAATATCCACTGGCCATTGTAGTTCTACAATTACACACTGTAGTCCATCTGTTTCTCTGTAGGACCCACAATGGACTTCCACAGAGCTAGTGGATCATTCTCAATGACACTGATGTGGTGGTGGTGTGTTCGTGTGTGAGCTGCTGGAAATGTTAAACACAGTGTCCACCCAGACACAATAACTAGAATAGGAAATATTAGTCCATAAACAACCTCAATAAACACTATTAATCACTAGAATAGGAGATATTAGTCCATAAACAACCTTATTAACCTTGAATAATCACAAGAAAACAGATATTAGTCCATAAATAACCTCAATAAACACTATTAATTACTAGAAAATGAGATATTAGTCCATAAACAGCCTCAATAAACACTATTAATTACTAGAATATGAGATATTAGTCCATAAACAATCTCAATAAACACTATTAATCACTAGAATAGGAGATATTTGTCCATAAACAATCTCAATAAACACTATTAATCACTAGAATACGAGATATTTGTCCATAAACAACCTCAATAAACACTATTAATCACTAGAAAAGGAGATATTAGTCCATAAACAGCATCAATAAACACTACTAATTACTAGAATAGGAGATATTAGTCTATAAACATCCTCAATAAACACTATTAATTACTAGAAAAGGAGATATTAGTCCATAAATAATCTCAATAAACACTATTAATCACTAGAATAGGAGATATTAGTCCATAAACAACCTCAATAAACACTATTAATCACTAGAATAGGAGATATTAGTCCATAAACAGCATCAATAAACACTACTAATTACTAGAATAGGACATATTAGTCTATAAACATCCTCAATAAACACTATTAATTACTAGAAAAGGAGATATTAGTCCATAAACATCCTCAATAAACACTATTAATTACTAGAAAAGGAGATATTAGTCCATAAACAACCTCAGTAAACACTATTAATCACTTGAATAGGAGATATTAGTCCATAAACATCCTCAATAAACACTATTAATCACTAGAATAGGAGATATTAGTTCATAAACATCCTCAATAAACACTATTAATCATTTGAATAGGAGATATTAGTCCATAAACAACCTCAATAAACACTATTAATCACTAGAATAGGAGATATTAGTCCTTAAACAACCTCAATAAACACTATTAATTACTAGAAAAGGAGATATTAGTCCATAAACAACCTCAATAAACACTATTAATTACTAGAATAGGAGATATTAGTCCATAAACATCCTCAATAAACATTATTAATTACTAGAAAAAGAGATATTAGTCCATAAACAACCTCAATAAACATTATTAATTACTAGAAAAGGAGATATTAGTCCATAAACAACCTCAGTAAACACTATTAATCACTTGAATAGGAGATATTAGTCCATAAACATCCTCAATAAACACTATTAATCACTAGAATAGGAGATATTAGTTCATAAACATCCTCAATAAACACTATTAATCAGATTATAAATAAATCTGAAATAAATGTATGTGTTGCTGAAAACAGTTCAGTGTGGTAGATGAACCAAATGTTCAAGATGTGGTGAAGACAAGGTGTGAAAATGTAATCACAAGAGATTTGAAGGAGGATGAGCTTGATATCAGAACTTGATATCAGGTTTTCTTCTTCTTTATAAGAACAGGGGAATAAACATGTGAAGTGGAGTATTCCTTTAAAATCTAAACACTTTAAAGTGAAATAAGCATCTGAGACATGAGCTCAGTTTTCTCACAGACTCTACTAAAAGCTTCAGCTAACACATCATGCATGGATAAGGAGCAGCTGCTTCCATTAGTTAAAATTATATGATGAGGCATGACGGCATATGTACAAGTTTAGCACAACTGACCGGCAGCTACAACACCCAGTAATAGTAATAATAATAATGTGAAATTAAACCCCCTCAGCTTTTGTCCGTGCAGGAGACTGCTCGGGCCTGGAGTTAACACATTATTATTAATACAGTATTTGGTTTTGCTGTGGGACAGAAATAGATTTTGAATTCTGAATGCAAGAACAAAAACACCCCCCACCACACACACACACACACACACACACACACACACACACACACGCACACACACACACACACACAAACTCTCCTAACAGTGTTCAATCACTACTTCAAAGTATAATTGACCTTTTCATCTGTCCCTATAGAAAGGGCATAGTAATGAGCATGGACAGATCTTAAGATTAATTGGCTTTGCTTTAAAGTCTTGCCTTGTCCTTGCTGTGGGCTCGTCTGCACATCTGTGGGTCATTATTGCCGAGCCGGGCTCCGAGGCTGACATTGAGGCCCTTTCGATAATCACAGCTCTGCTAGACAGGCCAGGGACATTCCTGCATCCCCCCATGTCACATGATGCGGGTGACGGACGCCCTTGGCAGCTGACTGGAGACACGTTTTGCACTACGTGGAACAATATCAAAGCACACAGTTCTGGACCAAACTGTATTCTTTCTCTTCCACTCACCTTGCTAAAAATGGACCCATTTCAAGCTTATTTGACCATATCTCCATATTACAGCTCTGATGTGATGTTCGGCTTTTTGTTTCCTTATTTTGGAAGTGAAGTGCTTGTTATCCCAGGAGAGAGAACAAGAATTGAATTTTTAAAAGCTTTTGTTGTATCATGGACCTGGACAAAAGGTTAGAAAGTCATGATAACACAAGCACAGGCTTTCATCACTAATATACTCCTAAAAAGGGAAAAAAATCCCTGAGGACAATCACATTGCCCAAATGTTGCTCTTTGATGACGCAGGAGACTTAATGGAGTAGAAATACTGCAGCATGAGACCAGAAGGAGACATGAGACACTGTTGGCTCAGATAAAGATAATAGATAAAATTTCCAAAACTGAGATTTCTGACTTCAGTGAAGAATTATTTTAGCAAATCTGACCACAAAAAGCTAAAGATGAGACCTGAGATTCCTGAGGTCTGTTTCTCAGGAGATAAGTCTTAAGTCTCATTCTGTGTTGTCTAGTAGAGTCATGAAGACCAAACAGAACTGAAAGATGCGTGCAGGTCACGTAAAACAAGATGTAATATAAGGACAATCCAAAAAGTTAGTCAACAAAAAAAAGGCAAAAGGTCAGATATATGAAAACAGCTAAACTGAATTAAAGGGAGATCCAAAAGAGATGTAATAGAACAGGATAGTGTCTAAATCAAGAAAAGCAAAGGGAATGCAGAACCAAAAGACTAAAGAACATGAGGGTCCCGAGTGGCTCAGCGGTCAAAAACGCTACCACAATGATCCAAGGATCGCGAGTTCGAATCCCGATCATACTGTTTGCCATCAACAGCCGGTGCCCAAGAGAGCAAAAATTGGCAGTGCTCTCTCTGGGTGGGTAGATGGCGCTCTCACTCTCCCCATCACTTTCACGTTGCAATGTCCGCTGGCTCAGGCATTTACTGATTGGGAGCTGGGGACCCTGTGTGCCTGAGCGCATTAGGCTCTCCAGTTGGCTGCATCACATGCAACGGAGGAGGCTTGTGCTTGCCTGCACCCTCCTAGAGTCAGGGACAGTGCAAAGTGATGGGGAGAGGCCTAACGGAGGGGATGAGCTAATTGGCTACCACTACATTGGGAAGGGGATAAAATTGGCAAAAACCTAGAAAAAAATTATATAAAAAACAAAGACTAAAGAACATGAAGCCAAACAGGATAAACTACAGAACTAAACAGGAGCAAACTAACAGGAACAACCAACTCTATGAAAATGAGGAGAACAGCAACAGAATAATACAACAAAACATCAGGTAGAAAAACAGAATGATGAGACAGGCTGGGTAAATAAACACAGAAGGATAATGTCAGGAATACTAAGTCAGGACTATACTGAGAAAACGTAAACAAAGAAAGCTTACAAGAGAATAAGACAGCAAAGCTCTGGCAAAAACTAATAGATAAGAAATAAACACAAGATACACTGACAGGATAAAGCTCAGGATTCTTAGAGAGGTTATAGACTTCATGATTGTGTACAGAACTACAATACCAAGCAAAGAGACAGTGTCTGAGTACAGCTTATATCCACAGACTAATCAGGAGCTGATGAGGAACAGCTGGGTAGAGCGTAAAGTGAGAGGCCAGACCACTCGGTGGATTCTGGGCTATGCAGTTCAGGGAATGTAGGCTAAACACAGGGAAGGTCATGTGAAGCTGAGGATCATGGGAGTTGTAGTCTGAAAGTGATACAAAGTTAGATGACATGGAGATGACACTTGAGTAAGGAGTATGACAAGCAGCAGCTATTGATATAAAAAGGAGGTCTAGAGGTCTCAGAATTTCTAATAAGAGCAAATTTGAGTGATCTCCCAATACCGACATGCCTCTGCTTTTTAACCAGTTGTCCACATCTTAACATAATACTCTTTTATTTCTAAATAAGCATTTTATGAAATCTTCATTCATAAAGCACTTTGCCTCATATATTGTTTTTATGACTGGGTGAGTAAAGAAGTGTTGTAACAGGTATTGAGCTGCAGTCAAATGAAGAGAGGTATCATTAACTCATCACAGGAAAAGCTCTGCTTATTGGTTCGCAGTGCCAGCAGGATTATGGAGACTCATATGCTCCTTTAGCTGAATTCTACAGTAATCCCTGGTCATTTCTAGGCAGGCCTTCTCCTTATTCCATAATCCTCTCACCTCACGTCTCCCGCTTAGCATGATTGGTGCTCGTCGCTTCCGCCGCAGCCATTGAGCCTTTTTTGCCCTCCGTCTGCGCCAACTTAGCACCTGGCCTACTTTCTGCCCACACCGGTGGGTTTGTCTTTCACCAAGGTTAGCTATCGGCCCATAACGCAGCCTGTTCACAGTCTGTTAATTCCCTTTATCAGCCCGAAGCTGCCATGTGAGGGAGGGGGAGTTATCTCTGGAGCTTTCATCAGCCTGCGAAACATGATGGACAAAAATGACTTCGACTGATCCCCCCCACACACACACACACACTCATTCACGTGAGCTCTTTTTGTTTTCAAGGGAGGGATGTGTTAGGGATTTCAGTTACGGTCATGTGCACACGTATTCGGCCACTGTGTGCCGCAGTCTTGTCCCACCACTCTGTTCAGAATGGTAATCAGAGCAGCTAGACTCTCAGCACCACTGAAGCGACTGGAGATTCAATTGGTTTTTTGGGGATGAGGGAAGAGAATAAGGGGAATAAAGAAGAATAAGAAGTCATCTTCATGTAAAGCACATGCGATTTCCACACACAGCCCCAAGGCCACTCGCTTCTGTTTTGATCCCCTTTTTTGACTGGAGCTACCACTTCAAACACTCAATCAGCAGCTGCTTAAGATTGTGGGAGAGAAACGTCAAAACCTAGACAAAAGCAAGCATCTCGCTAGGCCTGAAACAAATTTAGGCCTATTAATTCAATTTCCCACTCACAGTGGAGCTTCAGAGGGCAAAAAAAATAGGAGCTAAGGGCACAGGTCATTGCAGATCATACTGCATGCTGGCGCTAACCTAGAAACTCTTTGCCCTTTCCTGACTCTGCTTGCTGTAATGAGCACTGTGGTTTCAGCAAGATCCCAATCTTCACTTGACATCCTCTGCTGAACAATTACACATAGGAAAAAAAACTCAAGAGAAACGCAGGGTGACTGCAATTACATTCTCAAATTGGATTTTAAAAGTGGGGAAAATATGGGCCTTGCTAATGGACCATTTCTACCAGCTGTGGTAAATGCGCAGCACCTTGGAAATGAGCAACTCTCCAGATTGTGTCGAATGAGTCAAGAAATTTCAGACCTGAGGTAGCGTGAGCTGTCATGAATATTTAACCACCTCACATTAGCAATTAGCAACATATTACAGAGACCTGAACTGGGCTGCACTTCCATTAGCAGACCATGTTTGTGGTGGACAAGGTCGATGGTCTGGACATAAACATCCCTTTTAAAACACAGCAGGCAAGCACAGCGAACAGTGAGTGAACACATTCATTTAAGAACTGTAACTTAACACTCTAGAGTCAACTTTCCCACCAGTGGCATATTAATGAAATTCCACAAAAACTGAGATTTTATCCTAGAAAAAAAACAAAACATACTCCAGAAACCGTAAAGGGTCTATTTTTCAAGTATATAGCTTGAATCGAGATGTATTTTTAGATTCTTGTGAGAGGAGTTTAAATAAGCAGAGACACATCTGTGAGAGTGAGTCAGACATCTGCACATATATTCCAGCCAAAAAACATGATCTGTCATTCATATAATAATGACATGGTAATTCTGGACACATTCCACTGGTGAATCTGGAATCAAAGACTTCACACCTAAGGTGATCCTGAACAAAAAACCTCTCACCTGATTGTTCACACCTCTCTCCTAAATATTCAATGTAGAGTTAGTGGCTGAGGAAAACCTATATGAGTGTCGCCTATTAGTTAAGCTTTAAAAATAAAACCACATACAATGTCTAAAAACTGTAATGACCAGTGTGTAGCCAACACCTGTATATTCAGTTCAGAGCTCAAAAGTCTTGGCTAGAAATGTTTAGAGTGTATTTTACTCACAAAAAGCACATCTGAAACTAAAGGTTAGTGAAGTTTAGTTCATATGGACTTTGCTGGCTGTTATCATTATTACCATCATCATCATTCCTGTCCCATTACTGTCACCATATCAGTTCACCTGAGCATTACAACAACATCATATGATTATGATTTATCACAAACTTTTAATTACTGTAGTTGACTAGAGGAGGATGGGTCCCCCATGTGAGTCTGGTTCCTCCCAAGGTTTCTTCCTCCAGCTCTGAGGGAGTTTTTCCTTGTCACTGTCACCGTTGGCTTGCTCATTGGGGATTTAGGAATTAGTGATTAATGATTTGGTGTTTGTTATTACTAACCCTGCAAAGCTGCTTTGTGACATCAGTTGTAGAAAGTGCTTTATAAATAAATTTGAATTGATTTGATTTGATTTGATTTGAATGGCAGCAGTGTCCTAAAGGTTAATGAAGGATGGCAGCAGTGGCCTAATGGTCAGTGAAGGAAGGCAGCTGTGGTATAAAGGTTGGAGAAGGATGGCAGCCATGGCATAGAGGTTAGAGAAGGATGGCAGTAGTGGCATAAAGGTTAGTGAAGGATGGCAGCAGTGGCATAAAGGTTAGTGAAGGATGGCAGCAGTGGCATAAAGGTTAGTGAAGGATGGCAGCAGTGACATAAAGGTTAGTGAAGGATGGAAGCAGTGGCATAAAGGTTAGTGAAGGATGGCAGCAGTGGCATAAAGGTTAGTGAAGGATGGCAGCAGTGACATAAAGGTTAGTGAAGGATGGCAGCAGTGGCATAAAGGTTAGTGAAGGATGGCAGCAGTGGCCTAAAAGTTAGAGAAGTGGGCTTTGTCTCAAAAGGTTGTCTGTTAGATCCCCTCAAACCACAGGACTTGTCTGAAGTATAAGGCAAACTGCTCCCCAGGCATCCCCAACTGCTACCCTATACAGTCTATGATGAGACTGCTCCCTTGTGTGCATGTGTGTTTACTGCACGGATGGGAAAAAGCTAGAGGTGTGCATCACTTCCTTCCTCTTTCATAAGTGTATGAAAAAGAAAATTGTACATCTTAAGCAACAAATAGTTAGGCCATGTGGTCTTACAAGTAGATAACTACTACTGGTGATAAAAAAGCCATTATCTGGATTATTAAAAGTTTCAATTATTAATTTTGCTTGAAATAAACTATTTGTCATATCTTTTTCGGGATAAGTGAAAAAAACATTGAATTTTGGTTGTAATCATTTACTGAATGATGCACTGAGGTTCTGTTCTGCTGAAGGGCACCCTCTTGTGATACAAATGTGAGTTGCAAGATGAACCTACATAATGTCCCTTCAGTGCTGTGCAGCCTGGAAAAAAAATTCTGCTACAAAAATCTAAACTAAAATCTAATCTAAAATTGTGTTCTGCAGTAGACTGCAAGCAGGTGGTATTATATTGCAAATGTGAAAACACATTTGTGCTACTGTAATGGACTCTTTTACAAAAATAAACAAACAAAAAAACATTTATCATTAATTTCATGTAGTTGGTGTACAAATACCCTCAGATTTGGGCATGCAGATTCAAAACATCCTTATAAGTTCTTCTTTGAAGCTTTCTTCTGTCATCTGAAGAAGATCTTTTTGTGCTAAAAACAATTTTGGGAATTTCACCCCAGAAAAGTAGCCTCTTTTTTCCTCCCTTCCCTATCTCTTAATTCTAAATGTTATATCTTAGCATGAAGCCTATTCAGAAGGTGCGGCTATATTGCTGATAACCAAATTTCCATAACAGCTTCTGTGCTGCTCCTCAAAAATTGGGGAACACTGTAGTGCTCTTTTGTGGCTATGAAAGGAGCGCAGTATCGACTTGCAGATTAATTTCTTTATGCGTGTAGGTGGCCCGCTGTTGGAGAAAAGCCCCCCTTGGATCAAAAGTCTCAAAAGTATCAAGTCCTTTTCCCCCTGTTTATTGGTAGATTGAGATAAACCCCTCATTCTTACCGCGCTGGCCGTCTTTCGTGACTTTAGTTAATTACATTTCAAAAGATGTGAGCATGCAGCCTGTGGATTTTTTAGGAGGGGGGCTCACAAAGTTATTCTGCCCTTGTGTTTTAGCCACCCGTGGTCCTCAAGGATGACCCAGTGGTATGATATAATTACATGTCCCATGACTTTGATAGCATGGTCAGCTTGCCCTTTTCAAAAATCACAAAACTAATGCTTTCAGAATGCAATCAGATGGACAAGCTAATTGGATTATTGAGAGAGGAACAGGCAATTACCAAATCTGTGGAGGTCACTTCATGTTTTCAGGCCTAGCCTTAGCTTGGTGTGATTTTTGATGCCTTTGTTCAGGGCTTGCCTCCCTTTGAGCTGTTTGGTGTCTGAACAGAGGCTGCTATTCTTTTGAGTGCTATCACTGACCTTCCATTCATGCATACTCATGTTTTTATTAAAGAAGAAGGCAAACACACATGAAATTTTATCCACTTCCAAAAAAGTTTAATTGCAGTTTTTGAATTTCTGACCTTTCTGAATGCAAATGGATACTCCAGCCAATCGCTCTCTGCAGATCTGTTCTGTACTGTCAGTTACCATGGACATTAACTTTACTGTGTGTCCCTGAAATGAGTTAAAAATCCACAAATGTACATAACGTACCTATAATAGAAGGCACCATTACTTCCTAATCACTATCTGTGGATCTTTTTTGTACTGTTACCATGAACATAGCTTTCAGCATTTATATAACTCAACAAGTCTTTTGGTACTTTACTGAATATTAATTCTACAGTGGAGCTTGAAACTTTTTGACCCTTTAGAATGTTCTATATTTCTGCATAAATTTGACCTAAAACATCATCAGATTTTCACACAAGTTATAAAAGTAGAATGAGACACAAATATGATACTTGCTCATTTATTTATTGAGGAAAATGATGTAAAATGACATATTTGTGAGAGGCAAAAGTATGTGAACCTTTGCTTTCAGTGTCTGGTGTGACCCCCCTTTACAGCCATAACTGCAAATAAACGTTTCTGGTAACTGTTCTTTAACCGGTCTTTGGTAAAACAACTTGTGTGCATAGCAGTCGCAGAGCTCCGCATATGCGGACCACACACTGTTTGTGGGTCACAGTGGTTTCACGGGGCCACCACACATCTTCAAGGGGCACCACGTGTCTGGATGTGTGTCTGTGAGTTATTACAGTGTATCACAAAAGTGAGTACACCCCTCACATTTCTGCAGATATGTAAGTATATCTTTTCATGGGACAACACTGACAAAATGACACTTTGACACAATGAAAAGTCTGTGTGCAGCTTATATTACAGTGTAAATTTATTCTTCCCTCAAAATAACTCAATATACAGCCATTAATGTCTAAACCACCAGCAACAAAAGTGAGTGCACCCCTTAGTGAAAGTTCCTGAAGTGTCAATATTTTGTGTGGCCACCATTATTTTCCAGAACTACCTTAACTCTCCTGGGCATGGAGTTTACCAGAACTTCACAGGTTGCCACTGGAATGCTTTTCCACTCCTCCATGACAACATCACAGAGCTGGCAGATATTCAAGACTTTGTGCTCCTCCACCTTCCGCTTGAGGATGTCTATTGGGTTTAGGTCTGGAGACATACTTGGCCAGTTCATCACCTTTACCCTCAGCCTCTTCAATAAAGCAGTGGTCATCTTAGAGGTGTGTTTGGGGTCATTATCATACTGGAACACTTCCCTGCGACCCAGTTTCCAGAGGGAGGGGATCTTGCTCTGCTTCATTATTTCACAGTACATATTGGAGTTCACGTGTCCCTAAATGAAATGTAACTCCCCAACACCTGCTGCACTCATGCAGCCCAGACCATGGCATTCCCACCACCATGCTTGACTGTAGGCATGACACACTTATCTTTGTACTCCTCACATAATTGCCACCACACACGCTTGAGACCATCTGAACCAAACAAATTAATCTTGGTCTCATCAGACCATAGGACATGGTTCCAGTAATCCATGTCCTTTTTGACATGTCTTCAGCAAACTGTTTGCAGGCTTTCTTGTGTACAGACTTCAGAAGAGGCTTCCTTCTGGGGTGACAGCCATGCAGACCAATTTGATGTAATGTGCGGCGTATGGTCTGAGCACTGACAGTGGACCCTGCTCTTTTAAAACACTGGATGAATTTTGGACACTGTGCGGCAGCTCAGTTTCAGGGTGTTGGCAATCTTCTTGTAGCCTTAGCCATCTTCATGTAGCACAACAATTTGTCTTTTAAGATGCTCAGAGAGTTCTTTTGCATTAGGTGCCATGTTGAAACTTTCAGTGACCAGTATGAGAGAGTGTGAGAGCTGTACTACAAAATTGAACACACCTGCTCCATATGCACACCTTGTAACACTAACGAGTCACATGACAGTTTGGAGGGAAAATGACAAGCAGTGCTCAATTTGGACATTTAGGGGTGTACTCACTTTTGTTGCCGGTAGTTTAGACATTAATGACTGTATACTGAGTTATTTTGAGGGAAGAATAAATTTACACTGTTATATAAGCTGCACACAAACTATTTTTCATTGTGTCAAACCTGTAGAGTGGTGACACTGACACTAAGGGGAGCTCTAACATTGGTCTACAGCAGCTACACTGATAAG
>BRDA01044826.1:0-15983 GCA_036984385.1 Crenuchus spilurus
GAAAGAGGGTCATGGACCGTTTTTTAAAAATCAAGCTCTGTTTCTGTGTTGCAGTAGTGTTGTAGTCATTAATATATTTGAATATACCATCATTTGGTCTGAAACAGTAGATGGCTTCGTCCCTTCTTGAATATAAATGTACATGGGGTGTTTGTGTGCAGGTACAGCTCACGGCATTGTGATAGCAACTGGTGATCATACAGTAATGGGCCGTATAGCAACTCTGGCCTCAGGGCTGGAAGTTGGTCAGACGCCCATCAACATCGAGATCGAGCACTTCATCCACATTATCACTGGAGTGGCTGTCTTCCTCGGTGTCTCTTTCTTCATCCTCTCCCTCATCCTTGGATACACCTGGCTGGAGGCAGTTATCTTCCTCATTGGCATCATCGTTGCCAATGTCCCTGAAGGACTGCTGGCTACTGTCACGGTTAGTGTTACAGATAGAATATACACACACACTGCCCAACAAATGTTTGGGGGAAGCTCATCTTTTGAAATTTTGAAAACTTTTCTGTTAATATCCTACATTTTTCATGCACTTTATTTCTCCCAGACGTTCACTTTTGTGTATTAAAAACAGCCGTAATTTATTTATACATGACTGCTTTGCAGCCTCTCTTTTATACCTTAGAATTAAACTGATCTCTGTTATGATTGGATGCCCTGTATTACACCTCTTCAAGAAGCAGTCCAGCATGAAATACTTTAGTATGAATGGACGGGGTTAAAGTGCTGTTTAAAGGATAAACAGCTGTGGAAAATCAGTTTCCCTTGTTTTACTACTTACAGACCTGTTTGGGTAAAAATGTAATTTTTGTTTTATTCTATAAACTACTTTTCTCCCAAATTCCAAATACAAATATGGACATTAAGAGTTTTTATTTGCTGGTCAAAAGAGCAAAAAAGCCTGGAATAATGAAAGAAAACAAGTTCCCTTTGCGATGTTACTTTATTCCATCACTAATCTAACTTATGTGCAACTTCTGTTCAGGTCAACCAAACAAAAATAGTTTTGGAGTTCTTCCTTGGCACTGCCACCCTTGGCTTGCTCTTAGGGGTATCTGACAGGGAAGGTTCACATTCAGAAAAAAACTTTTGGTGCATAAAACCACCCAAACAGTATCCAACCATTCAAAATCTCACATCCTCAGAGTTCTTTGCCATGTTGAATATCCAGTGACAAGTATGAGAGAATTGTACCAAAAGCACAAAATTTAACAGCCCTGCTCCTCATTCAGACCTGGAACCTTGTAATTCTAGGCAACAACACAATTGGCCACAATTTGGACTCGTTGTGTTATGTTCAGAAAACAGTACATCTATACTACTATACAAGCTAAATAGAACCATAAACACTCAAAGAACCCTTCTTATGGGTTCATCTTTCTTGATGAGGAGAGTGTTGTAGATGGCTTGATACAGAACCTTTTTGAAAATGTTTCTAAATAACCCCTAAAAGGGTTCTGCTGTAGTTACGATGTCAAGTTTGTAATAATAAAGGAACCCTTTTTGGTGCTATATAGAAACATGTTCAAAAGGCATTTATATAGAACCATACAGCACATTCCATATCAATCTGAAGAACCATTTAACCGTGCAAAGAACTCTTTGGGTTTGAGTGTTCATGGATCTATATAGAATAATTTTCTTTCCTAAAGAACCATTGAAGAACCATCTTGTATAAGAGTGTAGTGTTGTCCCGAGAAAAGGTATAATCCAATATGTACAGAAATGTGAGGGAGGTACAGTGGTAACCCTACTTACGAGTTTAATCCGTGCAGTAGCTGAGCTCGTTAGCTGGTTTGCTCGTTAGCTGGATGCATTTTCCCCATAAGAATACATGTAAAACTGATTAATCCGTGTCAGCCGGGCCAATATACAGTTTACTTTAATATGCTAAATAATGTGTTTATATGGGTTTTTAAAAAATACACGTGACGACGCTCGTGTAGGCTACCCGCTAATGAGAGGGAGACCGACGGTGGTCGTGTAGGCTGGCGGCTAAGGAGGACAGGAGGACGGGCGTACGTGTATGGCATGGTTACACTTATCATATGAAAAGTAAAAGTAAAATGTATCTAACTTTCTTGTTCACTACCTTAGCGTCGCTTTCAACAGGCACTTTTACTGGACAGTGGTGAAAGGTATTGACTGACCTCTTCTTCTACAGTAGCTCGACCGCAGCGCCCCTAGTGGTTTGGCATAATTGAAGAAATTTAGGCTACTCGTTACTTGGAATATTACTCGTTACCTGGAACAAAAATATTCCGAGATCTCGACTCGTTACCTGGAATACTCGTTAGTAGGGATGCTCGTAAGTAGGGTTACCACTGTACTGACTTTTGTTGGATACTGTATGTTATCAGTGAGCTTTAGGAATCAAAACATACAGAAAACGTAATGACTATGGGTTCTTTAACACGGCAAACATCTTAGCAAGTGACACCATCTTAATTATAGTCTAGACATCTAATATTTCTCATTTTGAGAGCGATGCAAGCTTAGAATAAGATAATTTAATGTAACTCGGCACTTCTTGATTGTTTTAAGTCATTTTTAAGTAATTATCTCACTATATGACAAGCATGATCTTTAGTTAATAAAGTCATAACATTCTCATAATGTTTACATTACCGGTACATATTACTTTTAAGATGATTTCATTTGCTGAGGATGCTGAAACATGCCATTTTTATTCTATTTGAAAAGCAAGAGAAAGAAACAACAAACCAATACACAGGTCTGCTCAGTGACACACATACACACTCACACACACTTGTATACACTGTGGCTGCTGGCCACTGTCACAATGAGAAACCGTCTTTGAAATTCTCCTTCATTCTGTCTCGCTCTGTCTCTGCCTGCCTCATGTCTACAGGCTCTGTAATGTCTACCTCTCTCCTTCCTTTCTTATTCCTCTCTACATGTCTCTCGCTCGCATGTCTCTCTGCCCATCTCGCCATCTCTCGTCTCTGCCCACTGGCTGTCTCGTTTACTCTCTCTCTGCTCCTCTGTTTGTCTTCATGTTTCCTGTTATATTTCAGTCTGTCTTCTTTTGTATTCTTCCTCAGCTTCCTGTCATTTCTGCCCTCTCTGTTTCTTTCTTCTTGTCTCTCTCGGTGTCTCCTGTGTGTATGTGTGTAAATTGCACTCTGGTCTACAGCATGTCTGCTGCGCACTCTTCTCCATCAGCCCTGAGCCTCTGAATGAGCAAGAAAACACTGCTCTTTTCTCTTTCACTCTGCACAGTTCCACTTTCAATTTGAGCCCTGTCAGCCTTCCTGATTTAATTCACATCTCCTTCACATGCTCAGCTCTCAATTTCATTCAAAGTTCAGTTTGAAATAGCTTCATTGGCATGACTTTACTCCATTACAGCATGGTCAAACCATTGTAAAGGTGCCATATCATGGAAAACCAAATTGTCTTTGCTTTTCTGAAATGTGAGTTTGATGTACTGAGTAAATATTGCTTCAAAGAAAGCCATTTACTCTCTAATGTATTCCTGAATCCATGAATATGGTATAATATACCCTTCTTTCTTCCTCTGTCTTGTCCATCCCTTCTGTCTTTATACTCCATTTCACTCCCCATTCGCACCCTCTCTCTCTCTCTCTGTCTCTCTCAGGTGTGTCTAACTCTAACAGCAAAGCGAATGGCTCGTAAGAACTGTTTGGTGAAAAATCTGGAGGCTGTAGAGACTTTGGGCTCCACCTCCACAATCTGCTCTGATAAAACCGGCACTCTGACACAGAACCGCATGACTGTGTCCCACATGTGGTTCGATAACCTGATCCATGAGGCTGACACCACTGAGGACCAGTCTGGTAAGAACAGTCATTAGAAAGCAAAAGTCATCTGCTTCCAAATGATAAATCTTGTGCATTCATGAGTTTTGGGGCAATATTTGAATGAAATTGTCCATTTCTGTGAAGGAGGAGACTCAGTCATATAGATCCATTAGCCAAGGTGTTAATGTTATTAACAGACTAATGCAACAAACTGAAACTAAAAAGGTAGCTCAAGAGAGATCAGTAGAAACTTAAGAGTGTTTGAAACAAAACATGAGTCACTGGGGAGAAGCAGGAGACTTTAGTGAGCACATTTACACACTGTTGTACAGGTTGTATGGAAGAAAATGGGCATAGCAGTAATACTACAGGGCTGACAATGCTCCACATGGTGCTGAGTGGCATATACAGGAGTACTGATGAGGTGGGTGTCTTAAGCATGATCATGTGAAGTGTAAGTACTCTGGTGACACAGGTAGGGTAGTACTTTACCAGAGGGCAGGATCTTGGGGGGTGTTGAAGGTGAGAAGTGTATCTTGAGAGGTGCTTGACTCAAACTTGTGACATTTCAGGGAAAAAAAATTTGCTACTATATGGGATTCCTGGATAGGACTGCTAATGCAAAATAATGATAAAACATTATAAACCATTAGAAAAAACTTGAATTCCATCACGTAACACCACATTAATGAGAACTGGCTTAAAGGTTACCACTAGAGACCACTTGATTTTTGTAGAGCTCATTTAGATCCCTTTAAAACCAATTAGGTGCATCTATAATCAGTCTAAATGTTTTGATGTCAAGCCATCATAAAACCAATAAACATCATTACTAACCTTTAGACATTTAACCAACAGAAACCTTTAATGGTGTCTGTATGACATTTTCGGTAGGACCGTCCCCTATAAACAGAAAGCAAACAGTGATTAATTTAAATAAATCAGCTGCTAGACCAGGGCAGCAACAACATATGTGATAAAAGAATGAATTTTATCATTTGTGAAGACACATACTGACACAACTCACAGGAAAGTTGACAATGTTTCCTTTCACATGTTGTGGTATACATCATATCTCATAAACTCATATCATCTCCAGTGTTTTCCACTAGTAAATATGTCAGCCGTCAGCCATCAATCAGCTGTTCGGTGCAATTTACAAGTGGGAAAATCAGTATTTCCCAGTTTATAACACCACCCAAACACAACATTACTCCTGGAATCTTACGCAAGTGCCTTGCTTGTCAGTTTCAAGATAGTCATGCACAATTTAATGCTATTTTCTCCCAACTTGTGAGTGTGAAGTTTGACATAACAAGCATATTGACTCTCAGCTACAAGTCTGATGGACACAACTGAAGTACTACATGTAGGAGAGTAAAGTCAACTGGCAAAACAACCTTTACCAGATGTCTGACAGACCAAAATGCCAGGCTAGCACAATAGCTCAAGCTAATCTTTATAGCTCTTAGCTAATCTAGCTAATTTTAGTGCTTTTACTAACTAGCATTTTGGTATTAACCTAGCTAGCATAGTAGGTACACTCTTAAAAGAGATAGTTATTCAAGGGTTCTTTAGTAAGGAAAATGGTTCTATATAGAACAATAAACACGCAAAGAACCCAAATGGTTCTTTGTATGGTGAAGGGGTTCTTCAGGTTGGTGAGGAATGTGCTGTACACAGTACTGTACACCCTAAAAAGGCTTCCTCTATTATTACAAGCTTGACAATGTAACTACAGTAGAACCCTTTTAGGCTATGTAGAACATTTTTAAAATGGTTCTGTTTAGAACATCTACATTTTCTCATCAATATGAAGAACACTTTCTTCATGGGAAGAACTCTATCGACAAGAAAGTGGTTCTATTTAGAACTATTTTCTTTACTAAAGAACCCTTGTAGAGACATATTTTTAAGATTGTAGGTAGACTACTGACTAATCAATAGTTTGAATGATTTTCTGTAATGAAAGCCTCAGTCTACGAAGCTGTTTATAAACAGGTTTTAGCACTTTTGTAACTCAGATGACCTCAAAGATCATGACTGTTCTCTTTGAAATTGTGTGCTGTGATCACGAGGAACATGAACTAACAATATAAAAAGTGACATTGTGGTTTCATGCTGACTTAAAGCATGGCCAGAACCTGCAAATGTTGACTTTGGCAAAGAAGTCAATCAGCTAAATTAAGTTATTTAATGTAATTTGGCTCTATGCTGCCCTGAGACGATCCTATCTAAAGATCTACTTGTCTTGTTCAAGATATAATCTTTGCTTTGCTTTTGGCTTCCTAGTAGTTTTTTCTCTACACTCTTAAAAGATGTGGTTCTTCAACGGTTCTTTAGTAAAGAACATGGTTTTATATAGAACCATGAACTCTCAACGAACTCTTGTGGATAAAGGGTTCTTTCCATGGTGAATGGGTTCTTCAGACTGATGAGGAATGGACTGTAGACGTTCTATACAGAACCTTTTTGAAAAGGGTTCTATATAGCTCCCAAAAGGTTTCTGCTGTAGTTACAATGTCAAGCTTTTAATAATAAACAAAAGGCTTATATATATTCATCTACAGCACATTTCTCATCAATCTGTAGAACCTTTTCATCATACAGAGAACACTTTGGGTTCTTTGAGTGTTTATGGCTCTATATAGAACTAGAACTATTTACTAAATAACCATTGAAGAACCATCTCTTTTAAGAGTATTTTTAAGCATCTGTTTTAAGAGTATTTCTCCAAAAATGGTTCCTCTATCATTACAAGATTGACATCAGAACCCTACAGCAGAACCCTTTTGGGGGCTGTATACAACAGTGCTCAAAAAGGTTCTGTATAGAACCATACAACACATTCCTTATAAATCTGAAGAACTCTTTCACCATGAAAATAACTTTTTGAGTTTTTTGCGTGTTAATGGTTCTATATAGAGCCATTATCGATACAAAAGAACCCTTGAAGAACCATCTTTTTTAAGAGTGTAGGCTTTTCTGTTTCTCTTTTGTTAATGGAATGTGTTATGATAATAAAGGTCGTCCTGTGGGAACTTTATCCAACATTCCTGTTAACAGACATCATTAATAAACTGTGTGGATGTACTGGGTGGACATATTTTATTTAATTGATTCCTCTTATTTATAGGTTCTGGGAGCTTTGATAAGAACTCGCTCACCTGGGCTGCTCTGTCACGGGTAGCAGGACTATGTAATCGTGCTGTCTTCAAGCCTGGACAGGAGGATGTACCTGTTCTCAAGGTGAAAACACAGACACTCTGGTTTTGTCCCTAATAAATACTGACTCTGTAAGGTGTGTATCTTAGAGGTATACACATAAAAATGGATCTGTATGTGCAGAGGGAGACAGCGGGAGATGCGTCGGAGTCTGCTCTGCTGAAGTGTATTGAGCTGTCTTCTGGGTCTGTGAAAACACTAAGGCAGAACAACCCAAAAGTATGCGAGATCCCATTCAACTCCACCAACAAGTACCAGGTTTGTAAGCACACAGTTTTTTATATGTGGGTCACACATATGCGTGTACACCACTGTGCCAAAACATGACCAATATGCCAGTATGCTTAGTACACTATAGTTCCTCCTGGTGCCACCAAAGCAGCTATAAACTGCTGGGACATGGATGTCTGAAGGTGTCCTGTGGTATCTGGCACCTATACATTAGCAACAGATCCTTTCAACAGCCTTGTTTACATATTTCTGCATATTTCCAAAACCTTACTGCACAGTAAATCTGCCAGTGTTAAATCAACACTATTAGAGTTAAATTAACACTGAGGGTGTCAAAATGTAACACTCTCAGTGTTAATTTAACTCTAATAGTGTTGATTTAACACTGGCAGATTTACTGTGTGGAGTTATGAAGCTAAAAGCAGCAAAATGTTAATCAACCACTCAAACCGCATCCAGATCTTAAGTTAGTTTGGTTTTGTCAAGTCAAGGCAATTAGGTTTATTGTCATCACATGTATACACAAGTACACAGCAAGATCCTCCAGGATCATGCACAGTAAATCTGGCAGTGTTAAATCAACACTATTAGAGTTAAATTAACACTGAGGGTGTCAAAATGTAACACTCCCAGTGTTAATTTAACTCTAATAGTGTTGATTTAACACTGGCAGATTTACTGTGTGGTGTAACATACAGTGGTGCTTAAATGTTGTGAACCCTAAAGTTTTCGACATTTTTGCATAAATTTGGCCCATCAGATTGTCCCACAAGTCCTAAAAGTAGATAAAGTGAACTGAGTTAAACAAAAATGTTACATTTATTTTAGTTTTTGGTCACATTTGTGCAGAAATATAGACATTTCTAAAGGGTTGGCAAACTTTATACCATAATGCAATGCACAGCAAACATGACAACACACAAAACATAACATAATAGGTACAATAAATACACTACAGTGCAACATACACTGAATCAAACAATATATAGTATCCAACAGAAGTGAGTACACCCTCACATTTCTGCAAATAATTTATTATATCCTTTCATGGGACAACACTAGAAATGAAACTTGGATACAGGGGCGGTCCTAGCCTGTTTGGTTCCCTAGGCAAACAACCCAAACCATGTTGACATCTGGGAGCTGGTGGATGTTAGACACTTTTGACTTGAGGATGCCCTACAGGTGCTCAGTTGGGTTCAGATCTAGAGACATGCTTGGCCGGTCCATCACAGAATTGACTAGTCACAAAATAGAACAGAAAAGCTTTGTGTTGTGCAAATGTGCTGAACAATGTGCACACTGACTTATAGCAGCAGGTGTAAACAGTAGAGCAGTAATGGTATAATTAGTGTACTCAACAGTTATTCAGTGCAGTTGCAGCTTATGGGTGTTGAGAAGTCCAATAGCCTGGGGGAAGAAGCTATTAGACAGCCTATCAGTGCAGGCCTGGTTGTTTTTGTACCTTTGACCATATGAGATCAGGGTAGAGTCCAGCAGAAGGGTGAGTGAGTTCATCTATAACACTAGTGGCTTTGCAGATGCACCATTTGTTATAAATGTCCTCCATCCTCAACAGAGAAATACAGACAATCTTCTCAGCTGTCTTTAGTATCCGCTGTAGGACATTACATTAGAAAACCTGCAGTTCCCAAACCAAATAGGCTACAGAACATGGTACGTGTGGGTGGGGAGAGGTGAGCTTTCCTTAGGAAGTGGAGATGCCGTTGGGCTCTCTTTGAAGTTGTTTAGTGGGGTATTCTAGCAGGATTTCTCAGATAAGCCAAGTAACTAAGTCAACCTGTCTAATAGGAAAAGAGCAGCAGATATTCTTCTTGGACAGTGCTCAGCACTGGACTTAAGCTATCTTATTATTATATTATTTTATACTATATTATTATAACTATTAAACTTAGATATCCTGCTTTATGGAATTCTCTGCTAAGCAAGGTTTTCTGTAATGAACACACCTTGGATTTTTAAAAAAAATTTATTAATTTTTGCCTATTTTTATTTCTTTCCCAATGTAGTAGTAGACAATTAGCCCATCCCATCCGTTAGGCCTTTCTCCTTCACTTTGCCAAGTGTCATAGTGTCAGCATCTTAGCCTGCTGAGCCACTTGGGTCGAGCCACATTGATACTCATTGATGTTCATCATGATTGTTTAGGACACAGTATGGCTTATTGTGAGCTACAGAAATGAATATAGTGACTGCAGAAGGGTGACCTTGGACCTTATATGCAAATTTCAGGTCTGATCATTTCATCTTTATCTTTTTGATTTGAACCTCAGCACTGAGGGGCGTTAACCACCAAGACACGATCCTCCCCTCTGCCCATTACTCTGGCATCCGAAGTGTTGACTACAAAAAGTGACTATTCATTTACCATCAAGTATACCTGACAGCTTTACATGGACCATTGCTATGAGAAAATCAACATTATTTTTGTCATCTTTGAGTGGCCATAATGTGTTGGCTCATCAGTGTAGACACAATATGAGTTACTGCCCAATAACAGGAGAAATTCTTAGTTCTATGAACAAATACCAGTTACAAACATATATAACAACAGTACGTTTGAGCTCCCATACAAACCTATTAACTATTTATAGTGTGTAACAAAAATGCTACATACAAAATGATTTTGTTTTCCATCCTTCCCACTAGCTATCTATTCACGAAATTGAAGACAGTCCAACAGGGCATTTGCTGGTCATGAAAGGAGCTCCTGAGAGGATTCTGGACAGGTAATCAATACAGCTGATTGGTAATGATCTCTACATTCCATTCTTTCCTCACTCCCCTGGTCAATCAGTAGCTATATCTGTCTGGATTTGAAGGCAGGTCTGCTTCACTACATAAACTACTATATTTATATCTTTTTTGATCAGTTATTATGATTAATGTTGATCTATAATTATGCCAACAGATGATTCATTAAACTCATGTCTAATAAAGCTGTTAATGATACTGATTACTTGACAAAGTGAGATTATAGATAACTGATAACTGTTGTAACTGCTGATTGGTCATGCAGGTGCAGTACCATAATGATGTGTGGTGAGGAGGTTTCTTTGGATGAAGACTGGAAAGATGCTTTCCAGGGAGCATACATGGACCTTGGGGGTCTGGGGGAGCGAGTGTTGGGTAAGTAGATGTCCTTGTGTGGTTTGCATGGGCTTCAAACTTAGTAAATCTAAGTCTAAGATGCATTGCATGTGCATATTGTGAGTGCATCAAGGTAGTTTTAAACTGTGCCTTCTTATGCATGTAGCTCAGCAGCAGTAAGTAAATGGAGAAAAAGGAAAACATGTTTTGGTGAGTTAAGATTTGAAGGTCAGGTGTCGTATCTGTCCAGGTTGTGTGTCTGGAAGCTTAAAAACTTTGTCCAGTAGGGGGCAGGTCAGGACTGAAGCATGTCTGGCTGATATTCAGATACCTTTGCTAAAGGATGCCATATTCTCCTTTAACTTCCTTGATTTCAGACATCAAGGTCACCAGTGAACCTATTGTATTGTTTTGGTGAGAAAAATAACCACATCTGTCTGCTGTCTTCTGCAAACGATAAGTCTCCATAGCTGTTGGCACCACATTGTGGTATACAGTTAGTGAATGACTTAATTTCTAAGGTTGAGAGCATCCAGCCGTCCAGATGACTGCAGGAACTGAGGTGGCCATCTTGCATAGGTCAAGTATAACTCTTATACACAGTAAATCTGCCAGTGTTAAATCAACACTATTAGAGTTAAATTAACACTGAGGGTGTCAAAATGTATGACTCACAGTGTTAATTTAACACTAATAGTCTGATTCACAGCCAGCACATTTACAAAAACCCACCTATTGAGCTTACAGCAGTTCAGCCTCACAAATCTTTCAGTCTGGATTGCTTTTGGAGGAGGCAAAGACAGCCAATTAGAACTGAAAGTATTTGCATACATCAGTCTTAAAGGCACAGAAAGAAAAACAGCCTGTTTAAATGCTGGAAAATGGTCGTGTGAAAAAGAAATTGGACTCTTTTTGATGTGCAAACCCAAACAAAGGTCATACATATACAAAAGTCCACAAAGACTACAAAGAGGAAAGACTTTGGTGAAGAATAATGAGATTATTGGGCAGTGGGTAAGAGTTCACCTGGATATTTTGACATTTTCCTCTCTTGAGTCTGAGCTGTACTAGTTATTTTTATACCTCTGTTGTTTTGTGTCTCCAGGATTTTGCCACCTGTCCCTGTCTTCCTCACATTTCCCACGAGGCTTTGCATTTGATGCTGATGAGGTCAACTTCCCAACGGACCAGATGTGCTTCCTGGGTCTCATGTCCATGATTGATCCTCCCAGAGCTGCCGTCCCTGATGCTGTGGGCAAGTGTCGCTCTGCTGGAATCAAGGTATTCAATCAGTTTGGTCATTCGTTTGTTTACATAATTAGATCATTTATTCATTGACTCTACCATTTAGATGTTTCTCTCTTTACTCATTCATTCATTCATTCATTCATTCATTCATTCAGACACTTCATTCATTCTGATAATTAATTAATTAATTAGTTCAAATACTTCATTCATTCATTCATTCATTCAACAGTTCACTCAGAGTTCATTCAAACACTTCATTCAACAGTTCAGTCAGACAATTAATTGATTCATTCAGAGAATACCTTTAGACAATTTATTCATTCATTCATTCATGACAGTTCATTCATTCACTTATTCAGAGAATTCATTCAGATAACTAATTCATTCATTCACCCAGACAGTTCATTAAGACATGTCATTCATTCTCTCAGACAGTTCATTCATTCATTCATTCCTGTACTTCATTCTGACAATTCATTCGTTCATTCATCATTTCACTAGGAGAGTTCATTCAGACAGTTCATTCATTCATTATTTCATTTAGACACTTAATTCAGACAGTTCAGTCAGACAATTCATTCATTCATTCAACAGCTCACTCAGAGAGTTCAGTCAGACAATTCATTCATTCATTCATTCACACAGTTCATTCTGACAATTCATTCATTCATTCAACAGCTCACTCAGAGAGTTCATTCAGACAATTCATTCATTCAGACAGTTCCTTCACACAATGTATACATTCTTCCATTTAGTTATTGTATTATTATTTTCTCTGTTTGTCTGACTCACTTTGCTGTGTTCATTCTGTTCACGTATTCAACACATATTTTAGAGCTGACTGGGACTGTTGGTGTTGGTTTGGGTTAAAAATGTAGGATTATAATTGAAATACTGCGTGAAATGTGCAAAAAGCACGTGTTGATCATTGGAATTAATTTGCAAAGGTGATCATGGTAACTGGAGACCATCCAATCACGGCTAAGGCTATCGCTAAGGGAGTGGGCATCATCTCTGAGGGCACTGAGACAGTGGAGGACATCGCAGAGAGACTTAATATCCCCCTCAGTCAAGTCGACCCTCGGTGTGTTTGTGTTTATGCATTAATTTAGAATAAACGTCTTACTAGTTGTTGTCTTTGTGTATGTTTTCTCCAAAACTGAATTTATATTATGTTGCTCCTGTGTGTATTGTGTGTGGATGTGGATGTGACAGAGATGCCAAGGCGTGTGTTGTTCACGGCACTGATCTGAAGGAGATGAGTTCTGAGTATTTAGATGATCTCCTGAAGAATCACACTGAGATTGTCTTTGCTCGTACTTCTCCACAACAGAAACTCATCATTGTAGAGGGCTGCCAGAGACAGGTAGGGATCTGTGTGTGTGTGTGTGTGTTCTAGGTGTAGTAGTTTATTGAATGGGGTAAATGAACACTTCCTTTAAGTCTAAAACTATACAACATGTTTGTTGATGAGGAAACTTTTGTAGATGGTTATATACAGAACCTTTTTGAAAGTTGTTCTATATGATTACAATAGTCAAGCTTGTAATAATAGAGGAACCCTTTTTGGTGCTATATAGAACCATTTTCATAAGGCGTCTATATAGAATCATCTACAGCATATTCCTCACCAATCTGAAGAACCGTTTCATCATGTGTTCATGGTTCTATATAGAATAATCTCTTTTAAGAGTGTAGTTTGTGTCTCTAGGGTGCTATCGTGGCCGTGACCGGTGATGGAGTGAATGACTCTCCTGCTCTAAAGAGGGCGGATATTGGAGTTGCTATGGGAATAGCCGGATCTGACGTCTCCAAACAGGCGGCTGACATGATTCTGCTTGATGACAACTTTGCTTCCATTGTAACAGGAGTCGAAGAAGGTAAAAAAACCAGAGAAACACAAACCTGTACAGTGTGCAGTTTATTTAACACACCTACCTTGTAGAGTGACCATTGACCATTAAATCAACCATAAAGGTGCACTTTGTAAGTTTACAGTTACAAAATGTAGCCAATCTATCGCTAATGTATTAACTCTCAACTTCACCAGCCAGTTGAAAAGGTATTACCACTGGCCAGAGTTGACCAGATATTATTTGGGTAATGGGTCATGCTCAGCAGTGACACTGACATCATACTGTGAATAACACTCGTGTAAGTGTATCAGGTACTGCAGCATTCCTGGGTTTCTTAAAGATATGGTTTGGTGAAAAATGTCCATCCATCCATTATCTTAATCCTGATCAGGGTCATGGTGAATCCACCACTCCTTCACTGGATGCAGGGCAAGACATTACATACTATCCTAGCTAAGCTCAGGACAGGGCGTCAATCCATCACAAACACTGACAATTTAGAGTAGCCAATTCACCTGACGTCCCAAGTTTTTGGGCTATGGGAGGAAACCCAAACAGACACAGGGAGAACATGAAAACTCCACCCAGATAGGGACTTGAACCCATAATCTCAGTGCTCACCAAGCCACCTTGCCATAGTTTGCACATTTTACACTTTGGTTTATAAGTGGAGCAGTGAGGCTAACATTGCTAACGAATGCTAGAACTCAATAGTCACATCAATAGCTTCCTTAAAAATATGTCACCAAAACCACATTCAGCTCACACAGACTAGTCACTGTGGACACTGACTATGGAGCTATTTTAGATCATGGATAAGTAAACACAAACGAGCTCAGTAATAGCAAATGATGATGGAGAATTGGTTTTACTGATGTTGCTTTCATAAATCCAAGGCAGTGTGATCAAAGGTAAGACTGCATTGTTAGTTTGCTAACAATGAGCCACAGAGGTTTCTTTTTAAATTACAATAGAAGCCCTGTAAAATAACAATAACATGCTTGCAGGTACTATTACTATGTACTAAATTTCCACAAAACAGTTATTCCAAACTAATGTTAAAATAAATAACAGTACATAAACTGTAAAATAGCAGTAAACTGTCTCTGCTGCCAGTATTTTACTGTTAATGTTCAGTGAATGAATTTTTTTTACATTATGGCATTGCCCTATATTGGTAGAATCACCCCAAATTATTCATTATGTCTCTCAGTATGTCAGTATAGAGATAATAAATACAGAGCTAGAGAAAGAAAGAAAAGGCAGAGAAAGAAAGAAGAGATGTAAAGAATGTGAAAGCTGGAGATGAAAGTTTTTTTTGGAGGTAGACTACAATGCTCTGAAAAGGTGTAGAATATCGAAAAGAAAAAGATGAACTTTGTGTTCTGTATCTTTTCCTTCAAGGTCGTTTGATCTTTGATAACCTGAAGAAGTCGATAGCCTACACCCTCACCAGCAACATCCCTGAAATCTCTCCGTTCCTTCTCTTCATCATCGCTAGTGTTCCTCTACCTCTGGGCACTGTCACCATCCTCTGCATCGACCTGGGAACTGATATGGTAAGATAAGTACCCACACAAGCACCTCTCTACCTCTCTATCTGTTTGCAAATTGTGTTGGAAGTGTTGTGCTCAGCCATCTGTGCTCATCTACATAAATACAAATGGGGAACATTTCTCTGGTAGAGGGAAGAATGGATTCAGGTCAATACCAGCGAATACAGGTTAATGATCCTAAACACTCATCAGTTTTCAATGGACTACCTCAAGAGGTGCAAGCTGAAGGTTTTTCCAAGCTTCTCATGCTCTCTCTACCTAAATATCAACCTGGAAGGGCAACTGGACCTGCAAGGGACCGCCTGTGCAAAGCAGCAATTGGTCACTAGAACGGGCTTCTTTTCTTGTCGTCGTTTCTGGGTTACCTCCTCCACCGGCTGAGCGACTGGTTGCTGGGGCAAGCTCCTTTCCACTTATTGTTTAGGGCCAGTAATCAGCTCATTATTTTCAGCTGCATACTGACTTTCTTAAATATTCCGGCACTGTAGTTTAGCACAGAGCCATTTCATTCCTTCATTTCAGCTCAGTTTCCTGGTCTGCACACAGGTTTTCATAGCCTTTTCCCAGTCTCTGACCTCATCTCAGTCTAGTTTAAGGAGGTCAGGGAAGTTGCTCTCTTTGTTGTTTTATAGATTTGTTTTTGTTGCCGAAAAAGGAAGCGTGCCTTAATTCCAGGCATGGTGCGATGCGGCATCTCCTCCTCCTTTTCTGGCACTCAGAAGCCTCCTGCAGCCGATGTAGCAATAGGGAGGCTTTCCCACTCTAGGTCCCCTGAAGTGGTGCTAAAGCTTCATAGAGGCTCCCCCCCTGGGCTGGTGCTGTAACTGTGAAGTGTGAGAATCTGTTTAGACCTACCCCAGATGCAGGGCAGCAACATATGCTCCCATCTAGACGTCATCTCTTTCAGGGAAGACCCTGCATTTTTCAACAAGATAATGCCAGACCACATTCTGCAGCAATCA
>BRDA01044835.1:9109-20865 GCA_036984385.1 Crenuchus spilurus
TTTTTTTTGTTTTTTTTTGTGTGTGTTTTTTTTTTTTTTTAAGTCATTGATTTGGCTGCTACGACTTTGGTTGTTAAGGTTAAGCTTAGGTTTAGGTTTATTTTACTCACTATTACACAACTGAATGGAATGTCTTCACTAGTATAGTACTACTAAAGCGTGTTTGTGTGTATGCACCAGGTTTATGCCATGTTGTTGCAAAGCTGGTCCCTGCAATGTAAATCATGAAATTTTAAGGTGATGACATGTTTTGAGGTTAAGGTTAGGGTTTTAAGGTTTGAATAAGTCTATATTATGTCCCCACAATTCACAGAAATGTGTGTGTGTGTGTGTGTGTGTGTGTGCTGTTTTGAGAAGGATATTTCCGAAGTGATGAAATGTCCCTGAATGTCTGTTCCCCATACATACTTCTAACCATTTTTCACTAGCTCATTTTCTCTCCTCAGCCAACATATATCACAGAGGGGGGGGGGGGGAGAGAGAGAAGAAAGGAAAAGAACAAAATCCATACACTGCAGGTATAGGGTATATAATTGGTTTCCCCACCTATTTCTCTCCATCGTTCCTGTATTAAAGCTGTTGGCCTGTTGCCCATACACACAATACAAAAAGGAGCTCAGGCCAAGAGAGAGTGTGTATACACTAGGTTTATGCATATACACAGAACAGCCACTTCATTAAAACCACCTCCTTGTATCTTCCTATGTGTCCTCAATTTTTCCTATATGTCCTCAATTTTATCAGCTCCCCTGTCTTAAGTGTAAAGTGGTTTGATGTTTTTTTAAAGCATAAAGTTTGGGATTTGCATGATGTTTACATCACATCTTCTTCTGTGAGTTTATTGGCTGGTTTTAAGGCTGGAATTTGAATAATGTCTGACTCATGTAGACCTGGAGTTTCTGCAGCTTTTGGATTATGAAGTTCATGTAAAAACATTCAATGACTCAATTACAGAAAAATCACAAACTGTTTGGTTAGTGTGTAGTACCTGTTTAAGAGAATCTAGAACCTTAGGTTACGTTCGCTCTGTTTTACTTGGATGTTCTTAAAACTTCTTTTGGAAATGTTGGTAATGAATATGTAAAAGACCGCAACCGCTGAGCTGCGATTGGTCACTAGGGCGGGTCCTTTTCTTGCCATCATTATTGGGTTACCTCCTCTTCCGGCTCAGCGATTGGTCACTGGGGCGAGCCCCTGTCCCCTTATTGGTTAAAGCCAGTAATCAGCTCATCATGCTCAGCTGGTTTCTGGTTTTCTTAAAAGCTCCAGCACTGCAGTTTAGCATGAAGCCATTTCAGCTAATTCAGCCATTTAATTTTATTTCAGTTTCCTCGTCTACAGACATGTTTTCATAGGAGTCCTGCTCTGATGTGTATCCCCTAAATCTCTTTTTCCCAGTCCCTGACTTCCTCTCAGTCTAGTTTAAGGAGGTCAGCGATGTTGCTTTCTTTATTTTCATGGGACAATTTGGGAGATTTTTGTTGAGGAGGAAACCTGCTGGTAAACCAGTGAGCCTGGCGAGCTACAGACATAATTCCAGGTGACATTGGTGCTGTATGGTGGCTCCACTTCTTTTTTGGCATTCAGTGGGATGCAGAAGCCTCATATAGCCAAAGAAGCAATTCCAGTAGGGACATTTACTCACCCTAGGCCCCTTCAAATGGTGCTAGGGCTCTGTAGAGGCTCCTCTGGGGCAGCGCTGCACCTATAGAGTGTAGGAATCTCTTTAGACCTCCCCAAGGTGGCAGTGAACCTCAGGAAAGGCTAGAGCCTCTGCCTTAGTGCCCTTGAGATAAGTTTTGTTTTATTTTTCAGAGTTCCATTTTCTGTCTTTCCCTTGGAGTGCAGCGGAAGTGTGTGTGCACCACATCTTTCCACCTCCACTGCCCTCATTCATGCCTTGGCTGCAGCATTTATTGTTTTGTTTTGTCGTTTTTCCTTTGTATTTTAGTTGCCGCTCCCCTCTCTGCACTTGAATCCATCCCGGAAGAATCAATATTGATTTTTTCTGGTTTTGAAAACTAAACAAATGCTTTAATGTATATAATCACAATAAATGTATAATTAGTTCTGCGGTGTCAGACTGATCATCTCTGAAAAATAATGCACTTTTCATCTGCTAGAAGCTGGGATAAAAGTGTGGGAGGGGATTCTCTTTCCTCAAGCCCACCTCACCTCAAGCACACGCCTACCTTTCTCTGACACACACACACACACTTCCTGCTGTGCCCTATTTCAGGGATCAGAGAACAGCGTGCTGAGTCAGCAGCGTGGCGCCTGCACTCTCTCCTGAACACTTGCTCAGACGCAGACAGAAAAGCAGCTCAGAGGCCTCCGGCTCTTCTCTTTCGTTATCTCTCCATCTTTCTCACTGCCCACTCTCTCTCTTTATCTCTGTCTTCTCACTCCCTTGTCCTCCTTCTCTCCCTCAGATACAGCGTCTGTGGTAGGTTCATTCCAGGCCTGCCTAATTGCTCTATGATACATGAGCACTTCACAATCACAACCTAGAAAAAAAACTAACTGAAATATGAAATGTACTCCATTTTTCATGCTGCTCTGAGAACTATGAATATTTGATGCTGTTTAAAAAAATTCATTTCTCTTCTGCTGCTCACTCCTGAACAGGACAATGAGGATATGGGAGAGTACACTACACGGTCATGTACAAAGACATACAGTTACAGTATAGTGTGTAATGTAGACCAAAAACAAAGCTTATCAGTCTCTAAAGAAACACATTTGCCCACACCATCTGTTCTTCACTTATATAAATCATTATAAAATTAGTAATTAAACTACTTCCCAAAATAAGTCTTGTAGTCAGGAACGAATATCTGTATTTTAATAAGTTAGTTTGACATCATTAGGTTTAATAACATGAGTTTAATTGATTATTTTTGTATATTTCTATATAAAACAAGTAATAATATTGACATGACAATAATATATGAATATGTATGATGTGTGTACGTTACATTATTACTAATATTAAATTGTAAAAAAAACATGAAACAAAATCATGAAAATACCTAAATGATGTAAGCCACATGGATGTTTTGTGTGTTTAAACACTTCTGGTAATTCTGAGACAGTTCCTAACACTGCAGCCACTGGATAACAAACACAAAGCTAAGCGGCTGTATTCTGGCTTCATCACAACAAAGCAGTTTAGTAAAGCTTGTACTTGTAGTTTGTTTGTTAATCCATTTTACTACCAAACTGTAACTGTGCTGGTGAATCTGTGTTTTGTTAACTGGTGAGGAAATTCTGAATGCCCAAAAAGGTAACAGTGTCATTAAAAACAACATTATTCGGTATAAATTATTCTGTATTTTCTAGGGGTGTAAAAAATAACCGATTTGAATCGGAAGACCGATTTTGACTTAAACGATGTGAGTGCATCGGTACATGGACCCCTGAATCGGTCTATTTGTAAAGTGAACCGGCCGATGGCCCGAATCAAGAGCTGTCAATCGGTTTCGTGTTACTGATGCTTCTGCTGCGCGTTCTCTCTCTCCCTCCCTTCATCCCCCGCCCCCCTCCCCACTCTCTCATGAACTGTCGCGATACTCGTCACAGTCACGTTTGAAAGACAAACATCCGACGCACATATATACTGTACAATGCTCCGCCGAGCTTAAAATATAAAGTTTAGAAGAATTTCGGTCTTTTAATGAAGAACAGAGAACATTTGGTGAGACGACATGAGGAAAGTGGTGATGAGGACGCTAGCACTGTTAGCCCAAAGACACGGCATAACAAACACACAGAAAAACGACTTCTTCAGCCAAAACTCAGCTAGAACCAAAGTAATAACGGCTTCAATAACCCGGTTCATTGTCAAAGACTTAAGACCATACTGTGTGGTGGAGAATGAGGGCTTTGGGGACTTGTTTAAAATATTGGAGCCCCGGTACCACATCCCAACGCGACAGTATTTTACTGTTTCAGAATTCACATGTCAAATACAGCTATACTAGTTCTCTAGTATTTCATTAATCTATCTGAAAGCAATTTTCAATATTAACTTATGTTGCATCAAAATGTAAAATATCTATTTTAAACAAGTAACCCGTGTTATTTCCTACCTGATTATATTGAACCAAATCGTATCGAAATCCTCCTCAATCGAATCGAACCAAATTGAATTGGTCCAATTGAAAATAAATCGTTTCTGAATCGTATCGTACAGCATGAATCGGGATACATATCGGATCGTCATTTATTGGACAGATACATGCCCCTAGTATTTTCACTTATTGGGCTGAATACCGAAAGTGTGTTTTTTCGCCATTTTTGGCCAAATATTTTTGTGCATCCCTTCTATTTTTAGCTTGTACAATGGGATATTTTCATTCAGACCACATAATGCCCCTGTTGGTCACTCACTGTAAAGGCTGCTTTATGGTCATAAAGTAATATGTAATTTTTTAAAGCTGATCTAATTAGGAATGCACAACATATCAGCGACTGAATAATGAAAAGAATATCTTACTATTATCATCACATATTGAAATTATGACATGTGTGTCCTGTTTTTAGCTTGTACACTGGAATATTTCTTCTTCTAGACCCCACAGCATTCTCTGTTGGCCAGTCTGTGACTCCCTGTAATGCGGATTTTACATTACATTAATTATATTAAAATAGTTTAAATGATCAGTATGATATACATACATACATACATACATACATACATACATACATACACATACATACATACATACATACACATACATACATACACACATACATACATACATACATAACACTTATATAGCGCCTTTCTAGACACCCAAGGATGCTTTACAATTGACACACTTCATATACACACAGACCGGTGAGAAGCAGCAGCCAGTTCCGCACAGCGTACTCTCAACCGGAAGTGACCGTACACCTGGAGGACTGCATCGAGCACTAGGGGGGTCACCCAGGACCCCCAGGACAGGAATGCAAACCATATCTGGGCATACATACATACATACATACATTCATACACACACTAGGGTAATTTTAGAGTAGCCAATTCAACTGATCTCAATGTTTTTGGACTGTGGGAGGAAACTGGAGTCTCCGGAGGAAACCCACGCAGACACGGGGAGAACATTGGAACTCTGCTCAGATGGGAACTCAAACACAAGACATCAGCGTTGAGAGGTGAATGTGCTAACCACCAGAGATGTATAGTAACAAAGTAGAACTACTTCACTATTGTACTTAAGTACTAAAATGCTGTATCTGTGAGGAAGGAGACGGTGAGAAGGAGTTGTCTGTCAGGTTAAACACACCCCTTCAAGCATCAGCAGCCTGCGAGAGGCTTTTTAGCATTGCAGGATTAGTCTTTAGCCGTACAAGAGCAAGACTGAATGCATTCAATTTTAAAAACCAACTACAGTACTTTTGAGGATAAACAAAAGATTTCTGGATTCCTTAATATGACTGCTTTACCAGTTCAAGAAGAGAGTAAGCCGTTGAGGGGAATAAAGCACAAGCAGCTTTAAAGGGGGAAGAGACATAGTTCATCATTAGTTTTTTGTTTAAGAAGAGTTAAGCCCAGTTTTTTAAGTTACTTCTTGTTTTTACATACAGAACACTTGTATTTGTGGTTTTGACAGCTTTGATTTAAGTTATATATAAACAATTTGATAATCAAACTTTGACTGCTTTCTTTAATTAATACAAAACACAATACTTGTACTTTTGACTTTCAGTACTTCAGTAATAATTTTTAGAATAAACTTCTTGCAATACTTAAGTACAAAAAATGCTGAAAACTTCTGTACTTCCACTTAAGTATAGTTTTTAAAGAACACTTCAACTTTTACTCAAGTCACTTTTTTGATAGAGTACTTGTACTTTTACTCAAGTATGGGTCTCTAATACTTTATACATGTCTGCTAACCACTAAGTCACCGTGCCGCCAAGATCTGCCCCAATCAGTGTACTTTAAAGTTATCATTAGAGATAAAAGGTTTACTATAATGATGATATAACTTAAGCATGCATGAATTTCATCTGACTTTTTGGATGATTATGCATTAAAAAAAAAAAAAAAAACAAACCTGACCTGTGATTTTTCATTGTGTTACTGTGACTTATTGTTGTATTACAATCACTGACTTTACATACTTGTTATCCTTTAAGAATACAAAACAAACGGCAGATGACAGATAAAACAATGACTTTCTGACATCTTGTCTGATTTCTTAGGAGAATCATAAAAGGATTTATGTGAGTATCATGTAGAGTCATTTCCCTCTGTGTAACATGCCTGGAGGACTGGGGTCCTGGCGTGTTAATGTGTCTTTTTATAGCCAAAAAAACCTCACAGTCAGGAATAAAGGAATAAAGCTTTGTTCTTTTAAAAGTGCTGTTAATCTGCTGTAAGTTCTTTAAATGAAAAGAATACATTACAAACATTCAGGAGGAAGAAATACACCCACTTTAATAGAAACGGTTTCACTGAGCTCCACCTATCTATTACAGTCACTATATAGGTTAGTACAGACTGCAGACGTGAGTCCATCTGTTCTTCTGCACTGCTGATTAGCCGCCCTTCACCACATTCATCACTGGTCAGTTTTTGACCACAGGATCACTGTCATCATCTGTGAGTCTAGGCATTGTGTTCCTGAACACGTTCAAGTGCCAGGCACTTTGACAGAAAAGGGCAACTTGACCTTTGACATGTGAAATGATCAATCACAAACCATTACAGCTGCATGACATTGGAGCAGGTGAGTGTCAAAAACATGCCACAGAAAAAAATTACAAACCAAAGAAAGTTCTGGAAAATGTGTTGAGGCTATATACTGCTATCAAGAGCTTATCATCACAGGCAACAAAAGTAAAAGTGCACAATCATAGCACACAGGAATTTGACCCATACATTTACACTGGTGCTTGAAAGTTTGTTACAAAAATATTATACTTGGTCATTTATTTATTAAAGAAAATGATCCAATATGACATATCTGTGAGTGGCAAAAGTATGTAAACATCTAGAATTAGCACTTAATTTGAAGGTGAAATTAGAGTCAGATGTTTTCAATCAATGGGATGACAATCAGGTGTGAGTGGGGACCCTGTTTTATTTAAAGAACAAGGCTCTAACAAAGTCTGTTCTTCACAACACATGTTTGTGGAAGTGTATCATGGCACGAACAAAGCAAATTTCTGAGGACCCCGGAAAAAGTGTTATTGATGCACTGCAGGCTGAAAAAGGTTACGAAACCATCTCTAAAAAGATTGGACTCCACCAATCCACAGTCAGACAAATTGTGTATAGAGGAAATTCGACAACATTGTTAGCCTCCCCAGGCAATCACAAGAGCAAGGCGTGTAATAGTCGGCAAGGTCACAAAGGACCCCAGGGTAACTTCTAAGCAACTGAAGGCCTCTCTCACATTGGCTAATGTTAATGTGCATGAGTCCACCATCAGGAGAACACTGAACAACAATGGTGTGCATGGCAGGGTTGCAAGGAGAAAGCCACTACTCTCCAAAAATAACATTACGGGCTCATCTGCAGTTTACTAAAGATCATGTGGACAAGTCAGAAGACTATTAGAATGTTTTGTGGACGGATGAGACCAAAACAGAACATTTTGGTTTAAATAAAAAGTGTTATATTTGGAGAAAGGCAAACAGTGCATTCCAGCATAAGAACCTTATCCCATCTGTGAAACATTGTGGTGGCAGTATCATGGTTTGGGCCTGTTTTGGGCCTGTACATGATGACTGTACAACAGCATAGTTGTAACGTTTCTGATAAAGTGGTCAACTGTTGTACATATCATTTTGAAAAGGATGCATTCGTAATTCTACCACTACTATGCAAACCTGTCTGGAATTCTTGCTTTTGAGTTTGCAAAGCCCAACTGCTGACTCACTGATCAGCAAAAGTGATTGTATGTCTTTGTATTTAAGTGATTATATTTTTACTGTTCAGTGTTGAGTGTGAATGTGTGGAAATCACAGTGCTGTGGAGATCTACCCATTTCACACCTTAAGCAACTGCCAATCATTATAATTCACTTCCTATTCCTAGTGCCCACACTCTGTCTCCGTCTGTAATAGCCATACAAATGAATAATCAATTACAGAGGTGAATTAAGAGCACGCTATCATTCAGGCCACCGCCTCAGCTCATACATCAACACTGCCATTCTCTGTCTCAGAGACGAGCACAAACACAAACAGGAGATGTACTAGACAGGATGTGTACACATTCATCAGCACTGTCTGTGTGTGTGTGTGTGTGTGTGTGTGTGTGTGTGTGCGTGTGTGTGTGTGTGTGTGTTTGCTTTAGTGAGCACATGATGGAGACGGAAGGGTTTACAGGGGCTCATTTGTAACAGGTGGTCGAAGTGATTAGTGTTCAACCCTGTACACCTTGGTTAACATACACATACAAACACCCTGACGGTGTTCTTTTGTGCTCTTTCAGGGCCAAAAACACCCATGCCCATCCACATCTTTTGACAGACAGACTGTATACTATTTAACAGATTTCAAATAGCAACTTTCAGCAGCAATTTAAGGAATAACTGATGTGACTAATAACAGGGTGAAAGCTGGCAGCCATTCATCAGAATCATTTGTACAGTGCTAACTGATGGCTAATTATTTTCAGTAATATATTAGCAATGTTAGCAGTTTTGACTGAAAGGTTCCTTAAAAGAAATGGTTCACTCAAAAATCACATACACACCTTTCCATTTATCTTAAACATGTAACAAGACAGTCCACGTTAAGCTGCTTTAGTTTAGAAGCTAACGTTGCTAAATGCTAATCTAACTAGCCTAGTCGTTTCCATAAAAATACATCACCAACACTTCACTCAACCCACACAAATCACATCTAGGACACAGTATGATGTACTGAGACTTTTAAATTAATAACAAAAAGCCTTAGGCTATTGTAATAATGTTGTGTCCACCATCTAAAACAACCAACTCAAAGCAGGGCTGATCTAGAATCAATGAATTCATAAATACAGAAGAATCTGATCCAAAATCAGTTTTTTTCAGTCCTGCTGTTGTTTGAAGTGGCTGCGAAGAGATTTTATTACTTTTTATAGGTCACAGGAAGTCATACGGTGTCCTAAGCCATGTCAACGAGTCTGTGGGACCTTAATTAAGGTGTGGATGTAGTTTGCGTGGGTTGAAGTTTTGATGAAGTGTTTTGATGGAAACAACTGGGTTGTTTAGATGACCAGTGAGTCAGCTTTTGGTTAAGGAATCAGCCTTGTGACCAGAAGGCCGCTGGTTCAATCATCTCAAACGACTGAAGTGCCCTTTAGCAAGGCACCTAACCCTCAACTGCCCCAGGAAAGTGTGCTCACTGTTTGCTTGTGTGTGTGTGTGTATTCAAGAGAAATATATGTTTAGACTCATTCTTGAATAAACACATTTCCCTGCCCCTATTTTGTACAAATGCAAGCTGTGAGCAAATTAAAATTAAAGTGAAATGAAATTAAAGTCTAAAGTTTTGGTTGCATCTCAAACACGTAGTAACAACCACTGAGCCTGCAACCAGCTGACATCACCCAGCTCTTTGAAGTCAATCTGCATAAACCATTACAAAGACTTGAGAGCTGTCTCCGAAAGTAATTTAAATGTTGAAACAAAGGGATTCAAACCAGGCTCAGTAACCAAGCTGAGTGAAAATCACAATTTGGAATGTCTTGCAAAAAAATGACAAAATAAATACAGATTGTTCTTAACAATCATCCAGGCCACCTGCATTTGAGCATAAAAAATAAGCACACCTGAGAAGACACAACTGTAAAACAACTGTCACAGTAAATCACCATCAAGCTGCAGGGTGCAGGAATAATCTACTGCTCACAGAAGAAGACTTCAAGAGCAGAATTCCGAAGGCTACACCAAAATATGCAAACCTCACATCAGCGTCAAAAAAGGAAAGATTGCTGTAGGCTATAACAGCGATGAGCCTGCAGAGTTCTCCAAAGTTTCACGACATGAAGTAGCAAAAAACAACATCTAACAATGTGATGTGAAAACTGGAGAAAGGAAAGCACTACAGTATGCTGTAAAACATGGTGGAGATTTTTATTATACATAGATGTCAATACTTATTTTAAATAAATAAAAATATTTGGGGCAGCCATGGCCTAGGTGTAAGGATCTGGTCTTGTGACCAGAAGGTCGCCGGTTCAATCCCCAGACAGGACATGACTGAAGTGCCCTTGAGCAAGGCACCTAACCCCCTAACTGCTCCCTGGGTGCTGGTGGATGAGGGCTGCCCACTGCTTCTGGCACAAATTCTCACAGCCTAGTGTGTTTCAGTGAACTAATGGATTAAATGCAGAGGTCAAATTCTGTTGTGTGAAAATCACATTGGTGAATCTTAAATGCAATAATTTTTTTGGCTTAAACTGTTTTATTTATATATAAATATATATATATATATATATATATAAATAAAACAGTTTAAGCCAAAAAAATTATTGCATTTACACACACTGCTTCATATCTGCAAATAACATCTGTGCTCCATGTATGCCATCCATTTAGTCTAAAGTGCTCTTTTGTTGGGTTTATAAGGATTATTTTGACAGAGTAAGTTCATGCATAGTTTATCTTGGAGGTGGGGCTACTTGTAGTTCACTGTTTTTGGAATTCTCTATATTCACGCCAAAATCCATATGACAAGACAGTATTTACTTTATCAATGAGGCCTTTTATTATTCACAATTATAAAATGTTAGCAGTGATTCATTATCCAACAATAAATGCAATTCATGTTTTAATTGTCTCAGTGTGGGAAACCTATTGTTCAAGCCTAAAGTGATCATATGAACTAAACAGCTGTACTTACTGCCTGTCCATAATCAGTAGCTCTACTGACCACAGACTGAACTCTAAAACAATAAACAAATTTTACTGACCACTGCCTTGTGAAGTTTTAAAAACATTAACAGAATAAGAGGTAACACTTTATAATAACTTCCTTTAATAAGCCATTAAATAATGATTAATAACTGTGAATAAATCATTAGTTCATGAGAATTTGAACATGAACAAATGTTTATAAATGACAGTTTATGTAGTTCCTAATGATTGTATTTATTTTTGCAAATGTTAAGAAATCATTAGTAAATCATTAGTAAATCATTAGTAAATCATTTGTTAATGAAATTCTCATGAACTAATGATTTGTTCACAGTTATTAATCATTAGTTAATGAGCTATTAATGAAAGTTATTATAAAGTGTTACCGAATAAGACCATCATGTGTTTCAGGTAATTTTGTTTTTATTTTCTTTTATTTACCTCAACATAACTAATGAAAATTTACATTCTTTCTGATATTGTTATAAAATAAACAAATTTATCATAAATAATCACAATCAGAAGATTATGTAATAATCGTGACAGGACTGCCCTTTAATCAGCCATTGTTGCGCTGTACTGACTGGTAAACGAAGTACAGCCTTCTTCTCATCATCTAATGAGAGTACAGTGCATATATGGACAATGATCTATATTACTGGATAGGACACACGTGACTTTTGAACGCGCCGGCATGGAGCCTCCATGTTGTGTGGAAGCAGGGCAAGATCGGAAAGAAGCCAGCATTTACAAACAACGAAAGGGCTGCAATGTTTTGTGTTTTATTGTTTTAATTATAAGAATTCTGTCAGCAGAGACCAGGGGATCACATTCCACAAGTATGTATTCATTTTAAAATGATTTATTAGGTTAAAAGATCAGACAAAAGTTGAA
>BRDA01044836.1:0-10435 GCA_036984385.1 Crenuchus spilurus
GTAAATGAAAGATAATAGTCTCAGATATCTATTGTAGTACATATTTTGATCAAAAACAAAACTTAAATTCATAAAAAAGTTGTTTTGAAAAAAACAAATTTTGAAAAAAAAAGAATGACTTTGACCTGGTTTTCCCTGGCGAGGCCATATATATGGCGAGGTCACTGCTTCTATATATATGAAGTCCTGTCCAGAAGGTGTGTCCAAACGTTTGACTGGAACTGTATAGTCAAACCTTCTGGACATTCAGTGTTTTTTCATGATTTAAACATGTTCTGCATTGTAGATTAATACTAAAGTCATCCAAACTATGAATAAATACATATGTAAATATTTAGTAAACAAACAAGTGTTAAACAAACCAGAATATGTTTATATTTTACATTCTTCAAAGTAGGCACCTCTTGCTTAGATGGCAGCTTTCTTTGCATTTTCTCAGTCAGCTTTATGAGGTAGTCACCTGGAATGGCTTTCAGTTAACAGCTGTGTCTTGTCAAGAGTTCATGACTTGCATTTCTTGTCCTCTTAATATGTTTGAGACATCAGTTGTGTGTCTACTTTGAAGTAAAATCTAAAACATATTTTGGTTTGTTTAACACTTTTAAGTTTAGAGCATGGAAAAAATAAAAATAAAAAAAATAAAACACTGAATGAGAAGGTATGTCCAAACTTTTGATTGGTACTATATATATCCACCAGAGAATCACTGAATGGGAATAAATCCAAGCAAGTAAGCAAGTACATTTGAGATTGCTTATGGTGTTGGTTTGAGCAAAGTGATGATTTAGGCATGCGGTCCACATAATGTTAATGTTACCTACAGTATATATGCTGAATTAGCTCTGCAGCTTCAATGGAAAACTTTATACTTTAACAACATGCCTTGGTTGACATATTTCAGGCAACTTTAATCAAAACCTTCAGTAACATATGAATATTAGAACCAGGTGTGCTTGAACTCAACTTTGGTAGACTTCCAGCTTGGAAGATAAAAGTTCAATTTACTCTAGAGCTTGAAAGATATTTGTAAATATGCTTACATTGTCAGTTTCTATATGGGATGCTTAAATCTAGATACCGATGTGTTAAGATCAGATTTTGTAACCCCAAAAATTCTAATTTGTTTGCTGCTAAAGATTTTTTATTTAGAATTTCTTACATTTTTTAAACTTTTAAATCTTCACAACTGAGACAAAAACATTTTAACAAGGTAAATATTTTTCCAGCTTGCTACAATGCAGTCATGCCCCCTCCTAGGCCTCACCCATCTTTCATCTCTCATCTCATCCCATTTTTTTCCTGCCATGTGCCTGTGTTTGCATCCTCCACCTGTTCGTCCTACATTATGTCTCCACTCCCCTGTGATGTCACATCATTGTTCAGGTCTGCTCCCTTGTTTGTATCCAATCACTGCTTCTATAAAGTCTCCTCTTTGCGTCATAGTTGGTGTCCATCATTGTTAGTGTGTATGTTTCTCCAGTCCTTGTGTTCTAGTCTTCACAATGGTTTTGAGATGGTTTACGTACCAATAAAGACCTTTTGTTTGAATCACATCACTGCCTCCAGGTGCTTTGAGATATCTGGCACCAAGTTGTTCAGCAAGGCCTACAAGTTATGAGGTAGAACCATCAAGGATCAGACCTGCATATCCCACAGGTGCTCAATCAGAATGAGATCTGTGGAATTTGGAGTTCAATATTGGTAAGTACTCAGCCCTGACCGGGATTACCCAACAGTCCATGCCATTTCTGAGACACTCCAACCCAGCCATTTGGCTGTAACAATCTGGCCCCTCTCCTGCACCAACACATTGACTATGAGAACTGAATGTTCCTCTGTAATATATCCCAGGCCGTGATCTGTGCAAATATTACGAGACAATCAAATGTTATTTGCGTCATCTGAGTGGTTATAATGTTTTGGCTAATTGAGGTTATAATGCATGTATAGTCATATCAGAAGACTGGAATGAACTCATCCTGGGATATCACAGATGCCATGTGACAGGGTTCGCTGTATGTATAAATATGTTAGCACACTAGTCAGTTGTAGCAGAGTGCAAAATGTGCAAAGGACGCAATTGACTTACATCCAAAAGGGCATGATAATAGGGTACCAGGCGAAGGGTGGTAGCATCGTGGAAACAGCTGGGACGTTCAAGAGCTACTGTAGTGAAGGTGTACTGAGAATGGCCTCCCAGTGGCTTAACAGTCATGACCCCTTTGGCCATTGATTCTCAATGACTCTGGCAAGTGGTACAGAGCAATCAATATAACACAGTGGACCAGATAACCTCACAGTGGACCAGTTAACCACTTAATACAGTCCATACCACGACATCTTGCTAATGTCAGCTGAGCCAGTGGTTGTTACTCCCACTATTAGGTAGGTGGTCATAATATTCTATCATGACCATGTATAAGTGTTTCATTTGGTGAATATAGCCAACATCACAAGACCCCTTAGCACATTCTATTGTCTAAAGACTGTGCTGACAATGCTCTTTCCCCAAGTGTGTGTGCATGTCTGTGGTGACACATCAAACGTGTGACACATGTTCCTTTCATTAGGATTCCTTAAGAAAAACCCACTAATAAAACTACCATCTGATCTGCTATTTCCTCTAATTAATGTCTGTGGAACAAAAACAGGCTAATAATTTTTTCAGAGGTTCTCAGTGTGTTGGTGGCGGTTTGGGTGACTGTAACAATGAGACTGGCTACCTTTGGGTGGGACGTCCTGAGTCGCCTGCCTGGGGAGGTCTGCTTACATCTGCACACCAAGAGTTTCTATTAAACCACATGAAACACTGCTCTGTAAGTTAAAAGCTCATAACGTCTCCTGAGTCTGGGAGTCTAGAAGTCTGTGGTATCGGTGCAGATGGGCGTCCCCCACCATGTGCTCTTTGGTCAGCAGAATGGTCTACACTAGAGGTGCACAAGGATATGCACAGAGGCATTATACAGTTGGCTAGACCCAGTTTCTTGCATACTGTGCCAAAAAATTTAATTTTGTGAAAAAGTTCATTTGTGTTAATAATTCACAATTTAATTATAATAATTTATATCAATTACATGTCAAATATAGCAGTTAAACTTTTTTATTTAAATTGAGCATAAATTACATTTTTCATGATATTCTAATTATTTGGGATACAATAATAAATCTGAGAAAAATTTTAATGTTTTGATTACATTTTTTTACATTTTCATTTGAGGCCCTACATTACCAAATGTGTCTATTTTCCCCCTTTAAATCGTTGGTCATATGACACTGCTACCAATAGTAGCTAATTATCAAAAAATGTGCTCAAGCAGGTTCTTTCAGAAATCAGAAATATGGGTCACCTACAATACTAAATGTAAACCATCAAAAACAATAAGAATTAGGTGAGGCTTGTATAAGGCTTGTAATGTGCATATACTCATATGTGTCAACATGTTCTTTATATCTAATGGCTATTATTAAATTACACAGTATTAAAATAATCATTTTGTAAAACTTTTATAAAAATGAACAAATAATTAGACAATATTTTACATAAAAGATACTCGTCTAGACAAGTCTCCCTGATGGATGTTGGTTGTTAGCAAAGAAATTTTGTATATCAAAAATGTTTTGATTTTAGGCTACTATAATGAAGACCATCAGTAACATATGAATATTAGAACCAGGTGTGCTAAACTTTTCTAAACTAAACATAGATTTCCAGAACTGTGTTGGGCTGCATAAAGCTTTACATTGAGAATAAAATTCATTACAGAAAAGCATCAAGATTTTTGAAGATGTGTTCTGAAAGTGTCAAATTCGCTCTTGTCCATTATTGGCATGTTCATAACATCTGAAACAAAAATTGCTAACATGTTTGACAATGAACATAACTCATTTTGCTACAATGCATCTGAGCAGAAAAAGTAATTCATCAAACTGACTTAAGCCTCGAGCTGTAGGATAAAGCTGCAGGTGCACTTTATGAATGTTTGACGTGAAGAAAAATTCCTTGTTACCTTGAGAGCTTTAAAACTGTACATTTAGCATTAACTAGCAAACAATCATTAAGTATAGTAGCATTAACTGTTAATAGTTAATGCTGTCAAGTAAAATCAACATGCCAGAATGGAGGAGCGCTATATTGCACTGTAACATTTTTGCAGTATCAGAAAAAAAAACATGCAGGTTTCTACATTAGCAATATGTTGTAATGGTCCTGAAATAAATGTTTTTTTTTTTCTGTGTAACTGTAGTGGTAGTTCTAAAGTAGCTTACAAGGTTGCATTTTGATATGTTGTGTAAATATATTAGAGCCAAAGTGATTTGCACACAATGGAATTTGACCTCCACATTTAACCCATCCATGCAGTGAACACACACACACACTAGGCTGTGAACATGTGCCTGAGGGGGTGGGCAGCCCCATTCACAATGCCTGGGAAACAGTTGAGGGTTAGATGCCTTGCTCAAGGGCACTTCAGTCATGACCTGCACAGGGATCAAACCATCCATTCACAAGAACAGATCCCTAATAACCAGGGCAATTTTTTGTAAGCTAATCTGATAAATTATTACCTTATTAACGATAATATTATAATTTAATACAAAATGGTAAAATGTCTTAAATGTAACATTCAATATGTAATATTTCAAGATTTTCTTGTTTTAATGTGGATACTGTTTGAATAATTAAGTCAAAATCCAAATTAAATATTCTAATAATTTGAGGATCTGGATTTCAGATTTTCCTGTGCTATAAGACAAAATTATCAACAGTGAAACAAAAAAGGCTTGAAATGTCACTAAATGTTTAAAAACGTAATACTGTAGTAAATAACAACAGTTCTTTTTTAAATAAATTATGAACACTCATAATTTCATTATATTAAACATTTCTGATGTGCACTAATAGTGGCAACATAAATATTTCAAGTATATAATTAATAATGATAATTATTCTAATCATAACTAGAACAGTGCATTTCCTGAAGGAAATGTGGGATGTTGCGCATTGCTAACATGGCCCACAAAATAAGGTATCCCAGTTGGTTTGAAAGGTCATGCTGTGGTATCTGTGGTGGTTGCTATGGTGTTGCTAAGTTGTTGCTAGGTGGTTGCTAAGGTGTTGCTATGGTATCCAAGGTGGTTGCTAAGGTGTTGCTATGGTATCCAAGGTGGTTGCTAAGGTATTGCTTTACACTAGTGTTCAGGTACCTGCTCTGATGAAGTACTTAAATTTTGGTGGCTGTCAGGACACAGAAACTCTCTGGTTGAGTGTAAAAAAGAATGAGGGAAGAAAAAAAAAAAAAGAGGAGTGCGGGTCAGTATGGCTCTGGATTGGAGCTCCATTGCCTGCCCTGATGGAGTATATCAATGTTGGTGGTAGTCGGGCAAAAGGAAGCCTTGAATTTGGTATGGCAAAAAATGAAGTCAATGACAATAAAGGGATGGAAATAAAATGACAAATAAACGAGTGTGGGTTGAAACAACAGTGAATTTCTGCTCCGAGGCCTGCCCTGATATAGTGTGTCCAAAATGGTGCGAATCAGTCAAACAGAAATACAGTAGATGAGAATGGGCAAAAATAAATGGAAGTCAATGACGAAAAAAGGGATGGAAATAAAACGACAAATAAACAAATGCGGGTCAAAACAACAGTGAATTTTTGCTCAGGGGCCTGACCTGATATAGTGTATCTGAAATGGTGCGAATCGGTCAAGCAGAAGTACAGTAGATGAGCAGGCATTTTTGCTCCCCATTCATTCTTAATGGGAAAAAAATTCCCAGATGAAGGAAATTTTTAGGAAAACCATGCATCCGATCAAAATTTTGTATAAAAGTCCGGATCACACAATCGGACCGAATAATCTGAAGTTGGAATGGTCTCGATATCTCAAAAACTGCGGGAGAAGAAGCGGGTCAAAAATCCAGCGGAAGAAGAAGAATAATATAAAGATGCGCAACATAATTACATTATTTTTTTAGATGCATAAGTACAACACTGATAAAAAATCTGTTTGACTAGTAAATAAGGTCTATTATAAGCCCACTATAAAAAACATACTGTGTGGACTGCTGACCTGCCAAATCACAGGAGATGAACAACAGAGGGGGATGGACAAATTTAGCACACTTACACCCCAACTAGGCTGTTTGATGTGGCTAGAGTGGGTGGTTGTGTCCTAGTCTGGCCAGATGCTGTCCATGCACATGCACACACGCTCACAGCAAGACGACTGCTAAACAGCCTTCATAATTGGTGTAATAAAACCGGACAGCAGTCTGTAACCAACTGCAAAGGAGGTTGCTCCTGGCCTGCCAAGCTTTCTAATCCAGGTGGAGGTCTATTGTGCTGTTTGCAGAGTAACAAATTACCCAACACCCTGCTTGCCCCTGCTCCTGGCTCCCCCCTTAGGCCATGGAAAGAATGCAGTCAGGCATTAATTTATGAGCGCGCACAAGCCCAGTTCATATGAAGACAGGTCGCAGTAAAGACAAGAGGCAGGAACAGGGCAAACGCAAATAGACGCGCCTCTTGGAATGACCCCTGCCTGTTTGTATATATGTCTGGACCATTAGATAAATTACCTCCTTCAGGCAGGCCGGGGCTTTGGGGTAGAGGGGATGGATGGCAGGGGTGTATGTGCCTGTATGCTGTCCCACCTGGTGCCATCGTGAACCTCAACCTGAACCTCTGGAGCACAGTACCTAAAACAACCAATTACACTGGCCACAGTGTTGACATAATGAAAGAGATGTTACGGCATCAGTAGGCCTGTCACAGTTGTTACATTTTACCATTGATTAGCTGCAATCCAAACATTTGAATCTAATGATTTTATCTTATTATCTACTTTCATAACTTAATGTGATGTAGGGATACAATATGCCCAGTGCTAACTGGCAGGGTACAGGGTTCCATTAGTTGTTAGATTTATTAGCCTTATAGCAAGGGTCCTACTAAAGTCATTGGAAATTTTGCTCAATTTCATGGGCCTAGTCTAGGACCGCTTTCAAGGATTTAACAAGAAAAGTGCCAGACTTCATGGCAGTTGTCATATAAAATGGTAAACCACACAATAGAAGTATGTACTTTATATGGTCTCTGGATGGCAAATATATATGAATTATGAGTGCAGCCTAGAGCCTCCATACAGAATCTTTACTACAGTTACATTCATATAGCACCTTCCCCCAATGCTTTACAGCAATCAGCTAATTACTATCAACAAAACAACACAGTTTTCCAGCCAGCAGAGGGGAACTCTCTCGGTCCATAGTCTAGAACCACTCAACTTAGTCATTTGTTGTGGTAGAAGATCCTTCTTAGCCTAGTAGCTAATAATACATAAGTAGTAGTAGTAGTAATAATATGTAAGTGAACTTACCATGCAAATAATTAGAATATTTAGATAAAGTTCAGTGTTCATAATTTCACTCAGAAAGGTAAAGCCATATTTTATGGTTAATAAACATGAAGTGATATTTCAAATCTTTATTTTTTATAATAATATTGATCAGTACCAGCATCTTAAATTATTAGTATATTTCATTTTGAGTTTGCGTAAATTATTATTCAACATAATCAATATTATATCAAAAAAGCTTGAAAAATGTCACTTTATATGCATAAAAATTTTTTTGAGTTAAAATACAATTTTTTTTTTTCATGATATTCAAACTAGTACTAGATCAAGTTTCAGATGTAATGTTGATCTTCAACAACAATCAAGCAGATAGAAGAGACCTTTCAGATTAAAAGCAATTACAAACACTGCTCTGCATTGCTCTCTAACGGCTGTACTTTTTAGAAGTTATAACCTAAACTTATGAAATCTAAAGACTGTGACCAGGTTCAGCTCAAATACTCATGATCAGACAATCATGTAATAACTAACGTTTACATGGAAGGTGGCAGGTAAGGCCCAAAGCCTAAACGCATTCCAGCATATCATACACTAACAAGACTGAGTGTAAAAGGAATTACAGAGCCACTCTGCTGCTTTTGATAGACTACATTGAAGCTAATAAATGTACTTAAAGAAAGGTTTGAGTTTTTCACTATGACAGTGTTTATTTACGCAAGTGAAAGAGAGAAAAATGGAGGGGTGAGAGGGTGAAAATGGTTCTAAGAGAGAGAGCGGGTGAGGCAAAGAGAGAGAGAGGCCTGAGGGAGAAAGGTTACGAGGTTCTGAGAGCTGCAGTTTGTCACAGGCGAGCGTTTGAGGGCCCATAAATCTCTGTGTGATCAAGAAAGGGCTTACAGCGAGGCAGGGAGCGCTAACTCCACTTACACATGTCAGATGGGTGCACGGCAGAGTGTTACTCTGAAAAACTCGCTGTTCAGAGAAACATACCTGTAAAACAATCACCTTTACACACAAACACACGCACACACTCACGTCTACTCTCACCTCTTACCTCCTACACTCTCATGCACCCACAAGCCTTGTGGGCATCATAGAAGAGATGCAATAACTGGCTTGATGAATGGTCCTGTCCTGACAGCAATAGTGGCACACCAGTGGCCCGCATCTGACCCCAGTCACATGACCGGCCTCAGCACAGACTCCCACAATCCCCACCTGTCTTCAGGTGACAATAGGCGGTCAAATGGGGTCAGCTAATTATGGGTCTGGGACCTCTAGCCTGCATGAATAGTGCTCCATTCAGCCTTTCATAGGCCTGCTACAAACAAGGCCTGTTCTAGATACCGAACTATAAGAACACAAGCATTCCTGTGAGGTCTCGTGATTCCATATGACCAGGGGTTCAATTGAAATTTGGAAGTTGGTGGAAGTCTTCATACCAAATGATGGAGGAGACTCTGAATTAGCCCTATGGAGTCAGGGGTTTCCAGACACTTTGATGTAGCCTGGCATGCCTTGACATTTTTTTTTTTTACAAATTACACCCATCCAAAAATTTTTTTTTTTACAAAGTGTTACACATGCTTTTGTTCAGCGCAAACTCAGCAACCCCTCCCAGGACATTGCAAGTGATAGTGATAAAGAGAGTTGATAAAAGGGGCGGGTTTATTGGCCACTAAATTACATTGGCGAGAAAATTGGGGGTAGGTAAAATAAAAATAAATAAATAAATAAATAAATAATTAAATATACTAATAATTTGAGATTCTGGATACAAGCCATACTGATTTTAAAAAATAAAACACAAAAGCCAAAAAAATATGTCACTTCGTGTGCAATGAATATAAAATAAATTACAGTTTATCTTTTTGAATTAAATTATGAACACAAATGAACTTTATTTTGAAATATTAGAATTTGTTGATGAGGCACTGTATGTATAATGTTCTTTATTTAATGCTGTCAGATGAGTAGGAGTAGGTGGATGCATTGTATGACATTCATTTATTTAACATAATCTCTTTCACAATATCAGTGACTTGACAAAGCTGTGGCAACAGACCTGAACTCATAAAAACAATACAAAGTGACAATACAATGACAAACGAGGACTGTGATACATGAGGGAACATTTAATCCAAACATAATTAGACATGAGACGAAGAACCAGGGCTGTGGAATGACAAGACAGGTGCAGATGCTCCCAGAATATGATGGGAACATAACTAATGTGGAGACATGACAAAGTACACGTGGACAACGTAAACAAAAACAGAATAAGAGTTGACAGGAGCTTTCACAGCTTCCCTATTTTCCCTCTCCTAGTCAGTTCCTATAGTTATTAAATAAATGTGCTATAAGAGATGGTGTGTAACACTGATTGTGGGACATTCTTATTCATGGTATGCGGTAAGATTAAGATTAAGATTAAGATGAACCAATTTGCCAATGTGATTTTCGCACAACGGAATTTGACCTCCGCATTTAACACATTCGTGCAGTGAAACACACACACAGACTAGTGAACACACTAGGCTGTGAGAATTTGTGCCCGAAGCGGTGGGCAGCCCTTATTCACTGGCGCCCGGGGAGCAGTTAGGGGGTTAGGTGCCTTGCTCAAGGGCACTTCAGTCATGTCCTGTCTGGGGATCGAACTGGCAACCTTCTGGTCACAAGACCAGATCCTCACCACTACGCCATGGCTGCCCCCCAAGATGAAGTAGAAAAATGTAATATGATAAAATATATCTTATGTCATTTATCTGAAATAATAACAATAATAAACTTAAAGCAGTATGTTTTACTAACATTACATTATGACCACCTAGCAACATAATTGCTGAAAATTAGGTTGGAAGGATTAAAACAACTCAGCATGGTGTTACACACACACACACACACACACACAAACATTCACAGTGAACACACATGTATACACACTATAAGGGGCAGTGAGCTCACTTGTGCCATAAGTGGTGGGCAGCCCCATCAACCGTAGCACCCACCAAGCATGCCTTGCTCAAGGACAATCATTTGGTTCATGTCAGTTCAGGGGATTGAACCCGGCGAGCCCT
>BRDA01044839.1:0-5000 GCA_036984385.1 Crenuchus spilurus
GAAGAGAGGAGAGGAGAGAGAAAGAGAGAGAGAGAGAGAGAGAGAGAGAGATAGAGAGAGAGGAGAGAGAGGAGAGAGAAAGAAAGAGAGAGAGGAGAGAGAGAGAAAGAAAGAGAGAGAGAGAGAGAGAGAGAGATCCACCTGCCCACATTCTGACTTACACAATATAATCATCTCCTTTCACTTTATTTTAGTGTTTGTTGTTCCACTTTATAACCACGACTGAAGTTTTTCTGCCTCTGCCGAGCTGTGGTCTACTAACCCAGTTTCACATCCAGCCGGCACTCTCTCCTGTGTGTGTCTGACCAGACTGGCATTCAAGGTAACTCGAGCTTCTAATGAAGCCTTAATCAGGGACTCCTCTACAAGCACAGATTTAGGCCCTCAGACATAGAAGCGTTTCTATATAAACTCTCCCAGAACGCAGCCGCCACGGCCGTCTCATCTCTGAATTTCATGAATTCAAAGCCTGAGCTGATTTGTCTACACACAAAGGAGTCAGACGGTTCAAGAGATCAAACCTACTGAAGAGTGTCAGCCGAGACATCTCATGCATCGGAGTAACATGAAGTTCATTCATGAATATACACAAGCTAAAATCACAAGGAGGATTCACATGGCTTGACTTGGCATTTCATCCTTCAGCTGTCTCGGTGGAAACCTTTTCCCTACGAGCTAAAAGCATCTTCTCTCTTTTTTTCCACCTCAGGGCGATGCGACGCACGGCTGACCACAACTTAAAAAGAAGAGAAGAAAGAGCATAATCTCATTTTAAAGCTGTGTACACAGAGACGTCTTAAACACACGCACTGCAAAACACACTGTACGGACAAAAGTATGTAGACGCCTGCTCATTCATTGCTTCTTCTGAAATCAAGAGCTTTTCCTGTGTTTGCTGGAGTCTGTACTATCCAGGGAAGTCTTTCTACTACTCCGCTGTGAGCATTTGATTGCATTCAGCCACAAGAGATGATCAGCACCCCCACCACATCCACGACTCATCTCAAAAGTATTGAGAACACAGTTGCACAGCTCCACAATTCAATGCTGGGGGAGTTTATACCCCTGTAGCCCACGCCTGGCATTATTCAGGTGCCAACAGGTGCTCCACAGATTCCTATTCTATTGGCAGGGAGTAGACAAGCTGTGTGCATTTGTGCATCTGTGTTCAAATACCTGAAGGCATTCTTTAGAAGGGGTGTCCACAAACTTTTGGACATTTTGTACATTGCATCATGCATATATGCATAGAGGACAAAATGTGGGCTATTTTAATTGCTATGTCCCCTCAATGGAATGCCTGCTTTCTTATTGGCTGCCATGCTGACATGAAAACATATAGAGTTTAATAAAATATAAACGCCTCTATAGATATGATTACAGCAGTCAGAAATAATTGCTAATAATTGGTCGCAATTTTCAAATCTGTGTCCTGTCCATGTATATGACAAAAATGAACACATTGCTCAGATATGGAGTCTTTAGAACAGCCATATATGCTAATAAGTATTCACATCACTAGTGGTATTAGCCGAGGTGCCAGGATAAGTTCCTTGCTTAAGTCCGATGCTTTATCTGCATTAGTTTATCTCCACTTGCATAATGTACAGTAATTGTTTTGACCTCTAGGCCTTTTGTCAGTTCCTCACTGATGAAGGGAAGGTTTTCATTTGAGGTGGGCTAAGACAACGTTCAGGGAATATTTACATTGCATTTGTCCCAGTAACACTTAAAATGAACCCATTATATAACAGACATGACACATTTACTTTTATCTAATTTAGTTCTTTTTCTATTTATTCTAATTGAAATGGTCCATGATCTTTATTGGCTTGCTGGTGACTGTGGTGTATTATTTCTCATTTTAGTACAGGCAATATATAATAATAATGTAAATAATAGGGATGTCCCGATCACGTTTTTTCTGTTCCCGATCCGATCCGAGTCAGTAATTTTTTAGTGTCTCCCGATACCGAGTCTCAAACCAATACTTCTATTTTCTAGATAAGAACTAGATAATACTAGTATAATAGATAGTACTAGATAATAGTATATCTGTGATATGAAGAGTTTTAAACATTTAATGCATATTTTAGCGTTTAGTGTATATAGCTGAGCTCATCAGCTGCATATAAAACACTTAAGTGTGAATAAAATGTGTGTTAAAGCGGATAAATACAAACAGACTGAATGAACGACGCTTAAGTTTGGAATTGTTCCATTCCACCTTAAACAGCGAGCAGTAACAGTGAGGCGGCTCAAGCTGCCTACAGTAACTGCTGTAGTATTTAAGGTGGAACATAAATATATCAGAAATATATCAGATATAAGCTTATTTTTTTTATAACTTTAGTATATTTTAGCTTTAATATTAGACCAGAGATCCACAGTTATGATGTGTGAACTGTTTTGTATGTAAATCTTTGTTTGTTACCGCTTATAATAAAGTACAATAAAATACTTGTTTACAAATGTTAAATGAACAGAACTTTGCTTCCTACCTGCTGCTATTAACGTTACTGCACAGAGACCTCCCTTACACATCACATATGATCAGATATCAGACATATTAATCACGATTAGGCCAAGTAAAAAAAAAAAATTGGTGATCATCCTTTTTCACCAAAATTTTGGGTCGGGGGGGAGGTTTTTTTTTTTTTTTTTTTTTTTTTGTTGTGGCGGCTTTTGGGGGTGTCGGCCAATCAAATGGCTGCGTGTCGTACGGTATTTGCATAAAGTTCTCTTGTGTGTTTATGGGGTCTATTTTGTAATTATTTGGGGTCTTTAAGAGGAGATTTTTGCATGTGTAATGATTGTTAGTTGTAGTCTAGTCTCTATGAGTTATTTTTAGTGTGTTTTAGTTAAGTTACCGTTAATGTGTGTCTTAGTCAGTTATTCAGACTCTCTGTGTGTGAGTCTGCACGCACGCTGCGATAATAGTTATTATAATATATTACAGTTAGTTAAAATAATCCATTGTATTTTATTTCATTAGATAACAGGGAAATGAAACGAATTTTATTGGCCGACTGCAGTGTTTTTACGATGCTGGCCACTGCAAAAGCCATGATTTGCATCACAAAAACGACCGGCCATTGGTATTGACAGTTAAGTGTACTGATTTGGGTCACGTACAGCATGCAAAATTTGAATGATTCTAGGCCAGACTAGGGTGTTTGGCGCGTTTTTTTGTGTTAAAAAAAAAAAATAAATAAAAAACGGTCGGGTGCTTTTTAGAGGGTCGGGCGGGGATGATCACCAATTCTTTTTTTTTACTTGGCCTTAATGAGATAAAATCCAAAAGCCAACGTAGTGATGCACAAACATTCACTCCGCGTCTCTGCCAGCGCTAAAGCCCGCCTCCGTACTCTGATTGGCTGCCACGTTCCCCGAAGCTTACAGTATTCACATCAGATTGGAGGATTTTGCCGCTTGTCACACTTAACCCGATTCCCCTTGGCGGGCTCCAAAAACAGACTATTCAATAGTGAAACGTGGACAGAGATTGGAAGCCAAACAGCACCCACTAGTGTCAAAATCCGATCAGAAAAGCCGATACCGATCAGTTAAAAAATGCCGTGATCGGCCCGATTCCGATCTTTGAGATCGGATCGGGACATCCCTAGTAAATAATAAATAACTGAAAATAGACGTTAATAAACTGGCAACCTCCCTCCACTCTAAACAAATCGGAACATAATTTTTATAAGTCATAGGTTATGTTCAGACTGCTACCTCAAATCTGATTTTTGGCATATCCAGATTCATTTTTGGCAGGCAAAAACCACAATTTTTACAAATCTGATCCAAGACGAGATTTGTCTCACTGTGGACGCTCAAATCGGATTTCAAAGTGCCCTTTGCATCACTCGCAACACAGCAAAGAACAACTATGTCATATCCAGAGTGATGGAAGTGCAGGGATCCAAGAAGAGCGCCACAAGGGCAGCACAGCAGAGTCCCAGGTTTCCAGGTCCTGAAATAGCCCACTGTCTGACAGAAAGCCTTTTGCTAGCAGTCTGAACACAGACATAGTTATCGCTTGCAGTCATTGTATATGAGTTATTATGACTATATGAGATGTATAATTATATAGTTATTAATATAAAATAATGATTTATCTTACAGCTCATTGAATAAATTGAAAAATATATTGTATGTCAATGTGTTATTTTGGTCTTATATTGGCAAACAGATAGCTCCCCTTAATATTTTGTCTTCTTTTATGTCATTTGTCAGTGAAAAAGTATGAACTGTAGAGACTGTAGGGCAGGAGTCTCAAACTACAGTCCTGGAAGGTGTCCAGCACATTTTGGTGATTTCTCTGCTCTGACACTACAATTAAACCAGGTCATCACCTACTGAGTTGAATCAGGTGTGTTTGATCAGGAAGGTTAGCAACTGTGCAGGAATCTGGACCTCCAGAGTTTGACACCCCTGCTGTAGGCTCATGATGAGACCCGGAAAAGAACAGAGGGAAAATGCAGGAATACATATAGACAATGTATTAAGGGCTGGGACGAGTGTAACTGGGTGTGAACAAGGTAAGACACTAGATGCAGGTCAATACAATGGCGAGGCGGGACACAGGTGTAGACAAAAGGTAAACACAAGCACATGGCATGAGATACAGAATGAAAAACAAAAGCACATGGACACCGGAAAACAAGAAGCATGAGCAGACACTGAAACAGACATCCGAACAGAGACTAAAAACCTGACAATCAGTAACTACTTAATCATATACTTCCATTATTATGTTTAAATGGTTTAACAAACTAACAAGGTCAGTTTATTCACCCATGCCAGTGTCTGAAGTGTGTGCAGTGTCAGTATCTGCAATATGTCATGTTATACAGTCTTTAGTAAAGCGTCGTATCTAGCCATGTACATTCAGGTACATTTTGATTTCTATTGATCAAATGAAAAGTCCAGTTTAAAAAGGCAAAGATAGACAAGGTTCATAAATAAATGTTTCTGAAACGTAACTACAGAGACAT
>BRDA01044839.1:7500-12623 GCA_036984385.1 Crenuchus spilurus
CCGCAGCTGCCACCCCGTCCCCCTCAATTTCTGTCACCGCCACCGACCCCCCCACACCAAGCCTGCTACAGCGCACGCGTGCCTGTGTGTGTGTGTGTGTGTGTGTGTGTACACATACTTAAACTTTAACTTGTATTTGCATCATGTATGATCATATACATCACCAGCTATACAAAGACTTAAGACCTTTCTAAGCATCTACAGTTTTGTACATTCTATCTATCTATCTATCTATCTATCTATCTATCCATCCATCCATCCATCCATCCATCCATCTTTCTGTTTGTGGGTCTGTGTTTGTCTATGTGTCTGTCTGTTTATGTATCTGTATATTTGTGTTTGTCTGTGTGTCTTTCTGTCTGTGTATCTGTCTGTTTGTTTATGTCTGTCTGTCTGTCTATCTATTTATATGTCTATCTGTCTGTTTATGTATCAGCCTGTCTATCTATTTGTGTCTGTCTGTATATGTATCTATGTACAGTTGTGTGTCTGTCTATCAATCAATCAATCAATCAATCAATCATATCTATCTATCTATCTATCTATCTATCTATCTATCTATCTATCTATCTATCTATATTTCTGACTATGGGTCTGTGTTTGTTTGTCTATATGTCTGTCTGTCTATTTATCTATGTGTATTTGTCTGTCTGTCTATCAATCAATCTATCTATCTGTCTATACATCTGTTTGTCTATTAACCTATTAGATTATTATAGTGTTAAGTAACCCAAAACCTCAGTGTACACTAAACCTGTTCTGTGTCGAGCCTGATGAAGTGCTGACTTGTTGAAGCAGTGCATGCCTACAGCAGTTCTGTGATTTTCATTTCATTTTTTCCCCATGTATTAATAATCCTGCTGTTAGTTGTTATGTGTATTTACAGTCCTGTCTCCACCTTATTGATCCACATATTCATCATGACCCTGATTTTGTAGCACTCTAAACATAACCCTATAAAGACTTTTTTCCACCAGCCTATTAACACACCCTCAAAATCTCATCAGCCATTAGTCTTTTAAACTGCACAGCTCTGCAGTACTCAACACAAAACATATATAATGTCATATAATAGATGATAAACAAACCAATTAATGTCTGATCAGTTTGGACTAAGGATAAAGCCATGTTTTAACCAGCTGTCTGTCTGCATTTATACCAATCAGCCTTGTCCTTTTTCTAGTGCTCTAAACCTAACCTAACATGTACATCTCTCTCTCTCTCTCTCTCTCTCTCTCTCTCTCTCTCTCAGCTCTCAGGAGGCTAAGTGTTCATCACTGTGTCAGTGGGCTGCTGTCGATTGGGCCCTAAGTGCTGTGAAGACCCCAGATAAATCCTCCATTACGGCCTCTCTGCCCCACTCAGCCTGTGATTAACGGCCACAACGGGCCTTTTGGCCAAAGGCCTGTCTCTCTCTGTCTCTCTCCCTCTCTGTCTGCCTCTCTTTTTCTGACCACTCTCCTGAGACCTCCTCACACCAGATGACCAGCGTGAAATCCCAGAGTCAGATGAGCTAACAGCACTGAAGTGTGTCAGCTGTCAAAGCAACTGATCCAGATCATCTAAAAGCTCCTGGTTCGCCATGTAGTGTGTGACACTTTCCTTTAACTTACATGCAAATCAAATGAATATTCATGAATATCAAGAAAATGATATTAAAGCAGTAACAAAGCATCCTGTTTTGGGTACATAAATGTAGTTATATGCTAAAAAAATGAATATAGTGAAAAAGTTATATATTTTAGATTTATTACACATAAAGTGACATATTTGAAGCCTATCAGTGTGGCATATAGCTCATGAAAATACAGCATCTCAAATAGCAAAATTGACTTTAGACCACTTAGTGACTCCAAACGAAATTTTTCAATAATGTGAGATTCTGGATTTTTGATTTTCATGAGATAGAAGCCATACTGATCAACACTGAAGCAAGAAAAGCTTGAAATATGTCACTTTACATGCAAAGAATGTATAATATTATGACATTTGACCAAAAATGAACTTTTTCATAACATTCTAATAATTTTATGTATAAATGCATTATTCTATTATTGTTATTAATATCATTGTCCATCCATCATCTTCTGTCCTGATCAGAGACAGAGTTGCTGTGAGTCCTGTATCCCTTCATGGGGCACAGGGCAGGGCATTACACTATCAGGACAGCATGCAAATCCATCGCTGGGTGCACACACACACACACCAGGACAATTTAGAGTACCCTATTCACCTGATCTGTATGTTTTTGGACTGTGGGAGAAAACCAGAGACCTCGGAAGAAACCCCCAAAGACACAGGAAGAATATGGAAACTCCACCCTGATGGGGAATTTAACCCAAAACCATCAAAACTTCATACTGCCCATTATTATAATAATAATAATAATAATAATAATTATTATTATTATTATTATTATTATTATAATTATAATAATAATAATAATAATAATAATTATTATTATTATTATTATTTATGTATGTATATTGACTTCCATAAGAAGAGTCAATAATGATCATCCTGCAGGTATTTATGGTCTATTTTTGGTCTGATAAGTGGCAGATACAGTGACAGTGTGCAGGATGATGTCTGACTACATGACATGTTTAAAACAGAAAAAAAACACACTATGAAGTCAGAGCAAACTCTGCAGTTTGGTTTTGTGTGATACACATCCCTACCAAGCCAGATCGATTACACATGAGCATGAACACAAACGCATCACTGCATGTTTGATGGACACTTTTTGAAAGCTGGGCATGTCAAGGTCAGATCAATAAGAAAATGGAACAAAATATGAATGCTTACACTCTCCACTGCTTAATGTGCGCTGCAGATGAACTTAGTGCAACACATGTTCCTTAAAGCTCTGATTATACAGCGCTGGAAATGTGACCTTGTGCTGTATTGATAATATTGATACAGCTTTAAAACATGTTTTACAACTAGTAGCGGTGTTCTTACTCAATGTGAGAGAATTTCAAGTTCTACTTCTAGTAGCTTCTGGCCCATTTGTATTTCAGTGACCACAATAGCTCAGTAATACAAGAGGGCAGGGCATTCAAGTATTATTGGAATTTCACAAAGTTACCTAATAGCAACTGATCTACATATGTATACATATATTATGAGCACCCCTGGTTTGGCCCAGGTCATCACAGATACCATGTCACATTATTTCCTGCATATATAAATAAGTGAGCACACCAGTCAGTTGTAGCAGAGTGTAAAACCATCATCATGGGCAAAGAACCTGATGTGATTGATGCCCAAAAGACACAATAACAAGGTACCAAGTTAAAGGATGGTAGGATCTCAGAAACCACTAACTTTGTGGGATGTTCTAGAGCCAAAGCAGTGAAAGTTTACTGAGAATGGACTTGATGCCATTGAGTGGTACAGAGCAAATAATATATAAACATTAAAACTACCTTGTTTCTTCACACATTGTTTTAGCTTCTTTGTCTACTGATAGAAGACAAAAAGAGGATCAACAGAAACTGTGCAGCAACAGATGAGCTGCAGTCTCTGACTTTACATCTACAAGGTGGACCAAGAAAGTAGGTGTGTCTAATAGAGTGGACACAGTGTTTAAAATCTCCAGCAGCTCTGCAGTGTGATTCACTCATACACACACTAACACACCACCACCACATCAGTGTCACTGCAGTGCTGAGATCGATTCGCCTGCTCAGTTAAAGTGAATTCTCAGCACTGATAGAGTATCATTTATTACCTTTGGGCTGAACAGCGCTGTGTGATCCAGAACTAATCACTTACTCATTAATGCCTGCATGGCCGACTGCAAACAAATCTTCACAGTAATGTTCTAACTAGTGTAAAGCTTTCTCACAAGAGTAGATACTGTTACTGTATTAAAGTGCTAATAATTTGTGTTTATTTTCAGGAGAAAATGTGGACAAACAGGTGTCTTATCTTGAGTTGACTTACAAAGAAAATTCAGACATGACTAGTTGAAAACAGAAGTTATCACGACTGTGTAAAATGTTACTGTTTTAAATGTCAGTTTCTGGTTTTAAGACACACTGATATTGCTCTTGTTTATGGTTCGGTGCTTGACTTTGACTGGAGATGTGAAGCAGTGGGCAGGATGGGCATGCTTTACTGCGCAATCATATACTACAGTTAACAGTCTTTACACTCTCAAGCTGTTGTTTTATGGCCAGTGACTGTGTGTAAAGCTGTGCCGTTTATAGAACATCAGAGAGGTCTGACAGTGGCAGAGAGTCCTGTAAGAAACCATATTCATTTAATCCCTCCTGCAGAGAAAGACCATGCTGCTGCATAGGTCTACCTTATCTACCTGCCTATATAGCACTGGCTTTCATTTAACATGGAGCCAGTGCCAACTTGAGACATCTGCTGACATCAGCACTTGGGGTGGGGGTGGGGTGTAGGAGAGCAGTTGTGGGGTGTGTGTGTATGATTGGAGGGTTATGGTCAATCTTGTGCAATGCTAAGGGAATTCTTTTTTACCCTTTGTTTAATCAAAATAGCTCTTACCCTGTTGTTAAAAGCAATCAGTTTTATCAATGTACATGTAGCAATTAAGTATGCCCAAGTTTAGATATCAATCTGTGTACATGAAAATTCACTGGCCACTTCATTTCTAGTTCTACAATTACAGACTGTAGTCCATCTGTTTTTCTGTATACTTTGTTCTTCAATGGTCAGGGCCACCACAGGGCCATCACAGAGCATGTGGATCATTCTCAGTGGCACTGATGTGGTGTTGGCGTTTCAGAGTGTGAGCTACTGGAGCACTATTTTCACTCCAGCAGTGACACTGAGGTGTTTAAAAACTTTTGCATCCCATTCATTCCTATGGGACAAAAAATCAGCAAAAATGAATTGCTAGAAAAATCATCATCTGCAGAAATCATCTGACTGAAAACCTTAACACAAGTACAAATCACACAATCAGAAGTAAGAAGAAAAACTGAAGAATACAATTCTAAATCTACAGCACCTCCATCATTCATGTACAAATGTCTACATAATCTCTATTTTGTGAATATTATAATTTTGGGGGAATTTTAAAGCAATGTAGAGCAAAAATAAGTATCTAAACATTCACAGTATATATATAGGCCCATTATATA
>BRDA01044847.1:0-14155 GCA_036984385.1 Crenuchus spilurus
TATATATATATATATATATATATCACTCCTGCAGCACGGCATTGTATTTCAAATTTTTATATTACAGTAGAGTACTGGGGAACACCAGAGAGAATGTGCAGAATAGAATACAATGCCTAATTTAAATATTATTTAAATTATGTAAATATGCATGTACCAGTAAAAGTAATTACTGACTATTTAAAAAAGGAATAATTAAATGATATATGGAGGCATAGAAGGGGGGCATCTCCACCCAACACCTTCTGTACTGTAAATGCCTTACTGTTGATAAAAAAACTAACAAAACATGTAAAAGGCTTTCATACATATCATTAGGGTTAAATCAATAACACTTTATACGTGTAAAAAATGCAGGGGATGCTGGAATGACTGTATAAATAAGTAAACACATTACACATAACAGCTAATTGCTATAAAATCATTAATGTTAAACTCTTTAATGATAAACTTAAGTTATATCTTTCAGAATATATCAATAGGCTGTATTTAAGAAATATAGATCACTGCAGGATTTATACTGAAAATTTACAGCAGTTGTTGTAGTAAGAGACAGTCTTCAGCACATAAAAACACAGTAGCAGAATTCAGTTTCCGAGTGCTCAATTTTTAGAAATAGTCATGCCAAACCTAATGAAATTCTACACAGTATGTGTTTCACATTCATTTTTTTAATTCTGCTGGGCAAGCAGCACATACACCAGTGACAACTAAGCATATGCGTATTATGTTAATTCATAGAGTGTTAGAGGACATCTCCTCTTAGAGCTTTAACAATGATTAGCTTTTCTCAGTTCTTTAGTAATTGGATAGACATTGTATATAAACTATTAGCAATAAACCAATTACATTATAAAAACACTTCATATCAAATTAAAGAGAATGGAGTGAATTACTTACATTCACCTTAAGAGATGAGTTCACAGACTATCAGGTTCACAAACATATGGCAAATATTCAAAGTTTGATTTGACATTCACAAATAATGGAACACTTAAATATATCTACAAACAAGTAATGACCTCAAGGTGGTGCAGTCCGCCCCATACACAAAACAGATAGCACAGAATCAGACACATATCAGAGCACCATTAAAGCAAAGAACATGGCTTTGATGGCTTAGAATGAATTGGCAGACTTGGTAAACAACTGCAAGCATTTGCAAATATTTCTTATCAAATACACACAGGCAGAATCAGGACCTTCGGTTGATGTGAATTTAATGAAAGCCCTCGTAATAACAATAAAAGCTCATGGCATAGATGAACTATAAGCACACAGTAGTATTTTAAATACATTGTACATTCATGAAGAAATACCCTGAAATTCAGTCTTGGCACCCACATGATAGTGGTGTAACATTATTCACTTTTGGGAATGTTTCAAAACTCATTTTGCTGGTGGCTTAACATGCAAGTGTTACCAAATATTAATAAATATGCAAATGTACAGATCCACAGAAATTTCAGTGGTGCTTGAAAGTTTGCAAACCCTTTAGAATTTTTCATATTTCTGCATAAATATGCATAAATAAATATACATAAATATGCATATGACCTAAAACATCATCTGATTTTCACACAAGTCCTAAAAGAAGACAAAAACAATCCAGTTAAACAAATGAAACAAAAATATTACACTTGGTCATTTATTTATTGAAGAAAATGATCCAATATGACATTTGTGAGTGGCACAAGTATGTGAACCTCTAAGATTATCAGTTAATTTGAAGGTGTAATTAGATTCAGGTGTTTTCAATCAATGGGATGACAATCAGGTATGAGTGGGCACCCGGTTTTATTTAAAGAACAGGGATCTAACAAAGTCTGCAGTTTACAACAAATGTTTGTGGAAGTGTGTCATGGCACAAACAAAAGAGTTGTTGATGCTCATCAAGCAGGAAAAGGTTACAAAACCATCTCTAAAAAGTTTGGACTCCACCAATCCTCAAACAGATTGTGTACTAATGAAGGAAATTCAAAACCATTATTACCCCTGTCAGGAGTGGTTGACCAACTAAGATCATTCCAAGGTCATGGCATGTAATAGTCAGTGAGGTCACAGAGAACCCTAGGGTAACTTCAAGGGCAACTGAAGGCCTCTCTCACATTGGCTAAAGTTAATGTTCATCAGTAGAACACTGAACAACAATGGTGTGCATGACAGGGTTGTAAGGAGAAAGCTTCTGCTCTCCTAAAAGAACATTGCTGCACATATGCAGTTTGCTAAAGATCACATGGACAAGCCAGAAGGGTATTGGAAGAATGTTTTGTGGACGGATGAGACCAAAATAGAACTTTTTGGTTTAAATGAAAGCATATTTGGCGAACAGAAAATACTGCATTCCAGCATAAGAACCTTTTCCCATCTGTGAAACATGGTGATGGTAGTATCATGGTTTGGGTCTCTTTTGCTGCATCTGGGCCAGGACGGCTTGCCTTCATTGATGGAACAATGAATTCTGAATTATATCAGAGAATTCTAAAGGAAAATGTCAGGACATCTATCCATGAACTGAATCTCAAGAGAAGGTGAGTCATGCAGCAAGACAATGGACCTAAACACACAAGTTGTTCTACCAAAGAATGATTAAAGAACAGTTACCGGAAATGTTTATTTGCAGTTATTGCTGTAAAGGGGGCATCAGAAGAGATACTGAAAGCAAAAGTTCACATACTTTTGCCTCTCACAAATATGTAGTACTGCATCATTTTTCTTAACAATAAATTCCAAAGTATAGAATGCTGTTTAACTGGGAACACTTTATCTACTTTTAAGACTGATTATCTGATGATGTTTTAGATCATATTTATGCAGAAATATACAAAATTCTAAAGGGTTCACAAACTTTCAAGCAACACTGTTTATTTTTCACTCCAGTGTCAACATCACACTTGGATGTATTGGTTGTATTAACATCAGTGCAGTCTTCTTCATTTGGGTCCAAGCTAATATCATAAATGCAAAAAGGCTAGTATTCAGACAGTAGCTCGTAAAGATCACAGTTTATCATTCATGAGATTTTCAAGTCAATAATTACACCATCTTTCCCAAAAGGATGTAGCTCTTCTAGTTAGTGCATTTACCCACTTTAAGGTGCACCCATATTGACACAGGTGTTACACATAAACAGCTTGTATAATCTCCATGGAAAAGAAATGCCATGGTAGAATGGGACACACTGACAGTAGCATCAGCTTTATAAAGCCCCACAGCACTGGGCAGTGCAGCAATATAACGGTTATCTGGAGTAATGGAGTTCCATCCAATACTTTTGGGATCATTTGGAGTGGAGTTTATGATACAGAACTAATAATCAAACATCAATCAATCTCACTAATGCTCTCATGGCTCAATACAATCATATCCTCACAGCAATGTTCCAACATCTTGTTAACAGAAGAGTAGAGGCTGTTACTTCAGCAAAAACTCTACTAATACCCTTGATTGCTGAAGAAATGCTGGATGAGTAGGTGTCTACAACCTTCTAGAAATATAGTGTACACAAAATGTCACCCTTACTTCTAGAATTACAAAAACAGCCAAATTTGGAAACAGCAAATACCTTTTATACTTAGTTTGTCCAAACACATGTTTGGTTATTCAACAAACTGCTTAACCAACTTTTGGCATACAGAAATATTGAAACCCTGAAATGCGACAGTACAGTTCTGATCCAAATCCACAAACTCATACTAACCAAGCACTGAATGCACAGAATTAACTGTATGCATGAGTGAGGAAACAGTGATACCTGCCAATGAAATGTTATGCAGTGTTCCAGTAGGACACTGTACAGTTATCAGTACATTAATCTGTGTAACAGCTATATTAAGAGACTGAAGCTTGAAAATGGGCTCTAAATGTATACATTTAGTATATGTCAAATAATAACACATCATTCAGGCAAAAATCAAACATTTTATAAAATTTCTAATTCAGTGTGTTGCTCTTTTGCTTGAATTAAAAAAAAAGCAAAATGTAAAAGGGCTGTAAAATTGTTCAGATTGTAATATAATATTGTGTTTCTGAGAGATATTTCTTTAATATCATCAAATATAATGTCTAATAAAAAGTCTTATACCTTCCTCCTTTATCATGGTAGTTTTTGTTTATTGGCAACGTTCAGCGAGCACTGCGTTCATTGCTGCTGTGAACAGATAGCCTATCTGCCACTATGAGAGGTTCCACAGGGGGGTCATTACAAACTTGAGCTACAGAATAAAACAAACTGAACTGAAACCATTTCCATGTGTTTGAAACATCGGAAGACTCACTAAACTGGCCACCACTGTTCATCAGACCTCTCAATGATGTCCAATAAGCTTTGAACACTAATTTGTCTAAGTACCACCAATTGCATGTACTAATTGCTAACAATATGTCAGCTACTACAGAGGGATCTCAGCATGAAAACAACTTTATTGCACAGCATGATTAAACAAGATACTGCCGAGGCTTAATTGGACTTACACGACTGAAGTGATCCCTTTATCATCAATTAACTTTCTTTACTGCTAATACAAATTGGCAAAAGGCACTACAAATGTTCCCTACAGAGAAAATGCTTCAATGACAACTGGAATAAGTCCAGAGTGAGGGATTGAGGGCCCATTGACAATAACTAATATAAAATAAGGCACTTTACATCACCCTGCAGGCATGATCATGTTGTGTAAATGTTTATTCAGCGTTGATGCAACATTGGGACGAGGTTATGTTCCTGCTGGGTTAATAAGACTAATTTTCTGCTGGGCTACTGCTGGTTGTTTTGTGGAAAAACAGCTGAATTCACTTGCTAGTGCTCACATAAGTCATCAAAAAAATACCTCTAACATGCCAATGTGTGGCATAAATAGATAAGAGCATTGGACTAGTGTCTCTCTAAAAACTAAAGTCATATAAAAAGTCATATATTAATTTATTTTATTATTTTATTCTTATTTATTAATTGCACATAAAGTGACATATTTCAGGCCTTATTTGTTTTACTGTTGATAGATTTTAATGTATTCTAATCATTTGAGATTCTGAACTTCTGATTTTCATGACCCATAAGTCATACTGATCAACGGTAAAATTAAAAAAAATATTTAAATATCAAATGATGTGTAATAAATATAAAATATGACCGTTTACCTTTTTAAATACAATTATGAACAATTGATTTTTTCCACAATATTCTAATTTGAGATGCACTAGTATGTTCTATGGAACATGGGGTAGCTTCAGCTTCAAAGAGAATAGAACTGGTTGAGACGGCTACAAATGTTGGTTAACTCCATTCAGAAACTAGTGAAGAAGAATGAAGGCAAGCTGTGCATGCAAACATGAAAGCATGCAAAGTTCCACTCAAGCTTATCATGCACTCACAGAATTTTCTAGGCTGGGCACAGCGTTCAACCATGTAGAGTAACACTGTATGGTGTACTTCAAGCAGCATGTTTGCGATGACATATACTTGGAAATAGGCTCTCATCACCTTTGGTCTTGTCACAACATTAGATCAAAACAGGACAAGTGCACAGAGATACAACTTGAGACATTTCAGTGCTTTGCTGCCAAGAGTCTTCTGACTGTAAATTAAGATACTCTGTGTAGTATTTTAGAATACAACAGAATATAAATAAGTATATTCCTTCATTTTCCAAACAGCTGGCACATTAAATTACAACACTGTACCCACAATAACAAGTAAATTGCTGTTAAATAATCACCATTATGGGCTTCTTTGAAACTCAGAAGCTCTAGCTTCTCTGATATTGCTGTTCATTGTGTTTAGACTGTTAAACTCGCCTCCATTTAGTATTTAGTTTCACAGGACGGTCATTTAGCAACACCCTCCCCCCTACAAATGCCAGGTCACTTCTAGCTGCTAAAAAGAGTCAAGTGTTTGCATGCTAGCATGCTGGGCTCACTCAGCATTCACAATTTCCACCAACCAGAGCCAAGTGCATGTCAGAAAAGTCAGAGACTATTAGAATGAGATTAATGTTAAACATCCCGCTGCCTTTCTTAATCATATGCTTATGCAGCATTATATAAATAGCTTAAGTCACGCCTGTACACTTCCACCAGGGTCAACAGGAGACAGTTTCTGAAACTCATCATTTCCACTGGCATGTTTCTTTGTGTTATCCAAGACAGTCTCCTTCTGAATCTCTTTCTGAGTCTCCTTCTTTCCTTCCAGTGAGCAGTTGGACACTGCATTGGCCACCTGGCAAAATTTCCTCAGCAGAATTTCCCTGAGGAGCAGGTAAACCCAAGGGTCCAGAATTTGATTGAGAGAAGCCAGACGTATGGCTGTCAGGAAGAAGTTACAGTCCATCTGCAGGTCCTGACTGGGCAGAGGAGAAGATGATTGCCTGCAGTGATGGGAAGATGTATGGGTGGAGATCATCTTCAACATTAGTATCTGTAAACAGATCATTAATGGACAAATATGAGTGATTAATAGAGCAGAAATAAACAAAAAGGCTTTGGTAAAAAAAAAGTGTGGAACTTATAATCTATGCTTATGAGGTTAATTTGAATGTGAATTATAAAATGTCAAAAATTATAATTGAAGTGTCATATATTAGTTCATCAATCCTTTCACATGATCACTATAACAAAACCATTACAACACCTTCTCAGAATGCAGTAAATATCATTTTTTATAAATATCCTTATATAAAAATCAAAAATTAAAGTTATACATCTATCCATTATCCCACCCGCTTAATCCTTATCAGGGTTGGGTTTAGTCCCCTACCCCCTCACTGGGTGCAGGGCAGGGCATTACACTACCCCAACAAAGCCCAGGACAGGGCAAATGTAAAGTTATTGTCTATTTAATTTGTATGTTGTTATGTTATCCACCCATTCAAATTAAAGTTATAATCAGCTTGAACTCCTGTTTGAATGAATGAATGAACAGAGGTCATTTACGTATACCAGTCTCAACAGATTATGGGGCAGCCATGACCTAGTGGTTAAGGATCTGGTCTTGTGACTGGAAGGTTGCTGGTTCAATCCCCATACAGAACATGACTAAAGTGCCCTTGAGCAAGGCACCTAACCCCCTAACTGCTCCCCGGGTGCCAGTGGATAAGGGCTGCCCACCGCTTTAGGCACAAATTCTCAGAGCCTAGTGTGTTCACTAGTACGTGTGTGTTTCACTGCACAAATAGGTTAAATGCGGAGGTTGTGAGCAAATCACATTGGCAAAAAGGTGAATTTGGTGTCGGAGGATTATGGGGGTTCCTCCGCAAACACAAGTCATACCAGGGAAAACCTCCCCAGCTCACCATCAACTAGTGCTGGGCAATAAAACGATATAGATTTTTTTCACGATAATTTTTCCGTCAATGACGATGATAAGCTGGGGCAATAGAATTTGATAAGCATTAACGTTAATTTCCATTCCACGTCTAAGCAGCTTGACAGTGAGTTCAGAAGTCTAATACTGCTGCTTGTTAGCTCCTCCTCACCAGCGCTGCCAAAATACATTGTTGTGTTTAAGACAAGCGTGTGATTGGGGGAGAGCATAGTGGCGCTGGGCAAGAGAGCATGAGGTCGCTGTGTGCTTGTCTGTTTGTGTAAGAAGGAGAAGGGGGGGGCTCGCTGTGTGTATGTGTGTGTTCAGCAGCTCGCATGTTAGCTTTAGCTGTTAGCTTGTTGGCTCTCTAGCCTGTTGTTATTTTGTCATAGGGACAACAACAATCATTGTAAGTTTCAACAATAAAGTGACGACTGTAAACGTCTTTCTCATCCATCCTTTCAACCCGTCCAGCCGGACGCTACAAAATTATGTTCTGGCAATAAACATTTTAATATTTTAAATAGAAACATTTCATGTATTTAGTCTGATGTTTTTAGAAATATGTTGTTTAAAAACTATGACAGTGTTAGAAAATTTTATATTGTGATAAATATCGAGATTGATCAATATAGAAAAATTTATCATGATAAAATTTTTGGCCATATCGCCCAGCTCTACCATCAACTCATTTAGGATGAGGACCACACCTGATGTTCCTACTCCTTCCAATCTAACTTTAACTTTCCATCTCTACCATCCATTTCTCATAATGAAGTTTTATCCGCTCATCACCTCCCCATCTCTGAGTTTTCAAAGTTCTCTCCACTCAATTTCTCCTCACACTACAAGCTCATGTTGAAGGAAACAACAAAACAGATGGTATTTTGGAAAATGGTCATTTAAAAATGCTTTATGTGGCATATGGTCCCCGAAGCTTTCTGCTGCTTCAAAGGCATCAGTGGAGGCATGATCTACAGGCCATTTCTGGGAAGTACCCGAAACACTTTGAAGAAAATGTGGATTATCTGACCATGCCATATAATAGTGTCACTTAGTGGAAAGAACAAAGGAAGCCTGCTATCTCTTGCTATCTACAGTCTGAGGCTGATAAAGCATTGGAAGTGTGCCGAATTGCAGCAGTACATCATTCTTGGGAGTAAATGTCTAGACTGAAAAATCTATATATTAAGAACATTACTTACACTACAGTTTTGTGACTCACATAATACACTACAGCACTATAGAGCTATATGAGATCCAACCTTAATATGACCCAAACTGAAGGCAGCTATTGATATTTAAATACACATTCATTTTATTTTAATGCCAGAATTTGAGTTTGACAGTTAGGAAAGAACAGCAAATGAAATGCTATCAATTCTGTAAAGTCAACAATCATATATACACTCGGTTGATACATTTGAATGGAGTTCTGTCAGTAAATCCAATGTGTTTGAAACTGTGACATATTCAATATATAGTCCACTATTTTAGGGGTCTGCCATTTTTTAGTGATGTCTGAAAACATAATGAAAGGGTGTGTCCGAATTGCACACTAAACACTAATACTAAGGTATATAAAGTATATTCTGTGTACTAATCTTTTTAAGTTAGTGCTGAAACATGCTTGTACTTCAAGAAGTGTGTAGCTCCTCCCTTTAAATTTTGCATTGCACTATACAAATAGTGACCATGAACAACATATTCAAACATCGACCCGTTCTGAATATGTACTGCAAAATTTTGAGTACACTGTTTAATGTGCAAATGGGACACATCCTAGAAATTGTAATCAAGCTATCCCACAATACATCAAAATAAATGGAGTACCACCAATGTACCCTAGCGGGTACCAGATACCCATAATGCAATGCTTTGTTTTGGTTTGAAAATATGTAGCAACTTAGACCAGCACACTTGCATGAGGTAGTGTCCCAAAATATTTTGTTTATATATATATATATATATATATATATTTTTTTTTTTATAATTATAATGTAAAACGTTTGGGCACTTTTCTTTTAAAGTTTTTATTCTTTCTTTTTTCCCTACATTATAAATTAATACTGAAGTCATCCAGACTATGAATGAACATATAACGAATCATGTAGTAAACATAAAACTTAAACCAAAAACTTAAACTTAAAAACAAACCAAAATAGTTTTAGATTTTAGATTCTTCAAAGTGCACAACTGCTGTCTCAAACACATTAAGAGGCAAGAAATGCAAGTCTTTAACTCTTGACAAGACACAGTTGTTAACTGAAAGCCATTCCAGGTGACTACCTCATAAAGCTGACTGAGAAAATGCCAAGAAAGCTGCATCTAAGCAAGAGGTGCCTACTGTGAAGAATGTAAAATATAAATATATTCTGGTTGTTTAACACTGTTTTGTTTACTAAATAATTACATATGTATTTCTTCATAGAGAAAGTGACTTCAGTATTAATCAACAATGCAGAACATTTTTAAATAATGAAAAAACACTGAATGTCCAGAAGGTGTGTCCATGAATTTATTTAAATATAGATAAGAAGACCATTCCAGACTAGCTCAGGTCATGCCCACCACTGAACCACAGAGCTTTAGGTTATGATTAAAGCTAAACAAAAATATTACATTTGTAACTACACAGATGATAAAATTATGATAAAATGTTAAAAATATATATAAGTAATCTAATGTTTTGCTACTAAAAATAATATATGCTATATGTCTCTTGAGATTCAAAGTCACTGGGTTGTGTGAAAGCAGCATGATACGTAACTGATCTTTGAAAGGTGTTAGGTAAACTGATATCCGGTCGGCAGGCGTGTATAACAAACATCAATCATGTCCACACCAGCTTTAAAGCTATGCTCCGCCCCCTTTGCTGGAATTGGCTAAAGGCGACTGCTTGTCACGCGAGTACAAAATACAAGCCAATACAGATCAGGGAACAGAAAAGCAACAGCCAATCATATCGCGTTAAGACGGAATATGGGTGGGAAAAGAACAGCGTGTGGAAAAGATGTGGATCATTAGCACTGGACAGAAACATCCAGCATCAAAACACAGCTGGTTTTGCTGATAATGTAACCAGTAAAACTGAAGAGAAAGAAGATTTTTACTCTTTTGGGCATCATGTTGGGAGATTTGAAGCCCAAGTCAGACGTCAACCTCACTGAGTCACTTCTTCGTTCAGTCTGGAAACTACACAAAACAAAAGGGTCCTCACTGCTTACACGAGCTGTCAGCATGAGTAACCAGTATTAGCTCTAATAAGCAAAAGCATGTGTCCATTTAAAGACATCAGGGGAACGTTTCCCTTTCCTGCACTTACTCAAGCACCCTTCTTCACAAAGTGTCAACAAAGTGATTTACTGCTTTTACTGAAGTATGTTCTTCAGATTCTGCAGTCCACCTTAAATGTTTGGAAAAATTTGATTATTCTGTGTTTTTGCAGGAAAGTTTTGTTTACAGAAATATAGGTGTGCATTACAGCTCAGGTTTAAGCTTAAGCTCAAGATCAGAATAATTAAAAACTTCACTAAACCTTAAGGTTAATGGTTTAAAGGTTCAGAAAGTAAAGGAGCATTATATAGAGTTTCCACTTTAGTGAACGTTTGTAGAATGTGACGTTGAAATGTGCTGATGTTAGGGGAACGTGTTGACGTCAGTGTTAATGCCCCAGACTGGTGCTTATAGTTGAAGACGTAAACCAAAACAAGGGACTTACTATTATTTGGGTAGTAGGTAATTGTCTGCACTGCAGTGACACTGATGTGGTGGTGGTGTGTTAGTGTGTGCTCTAGGATGTTGGCTCTGTCCACTTTATTAGATGCACCTGCCTTGTGGGTTCACAGTTAGGCTCACCTGTTGCTGCAGTTTGTTGTCTAATCGTTTATTGGTGCCACTGTTGGCTGGTTGGTGACACGGTTTTATAGTGTTTTTAATTAAACACATCACACTAACACACCACCACCACATCAGTGTCACTGATCCACCACCCAAATAATACCTGATCCCTGAGGGTGAAAAGAGGCTAACAGTACAGAGTGCACAGAGCTGGACTGAAGATGGATGTGTAGTTGTGAGAGTTATACACACCAGTAAAGGGGACCAGCAGGTGAGCAGGACGCACATGATGCCCAGTAACTGTACGACCGTTTCGGTGGTCAGTCTCTCCCACTGTTTGGACGCCAGAGACACGCTGCTTTTGGCTCTGCAGCGCGTAATCAAAGCGCGAATAGTCACCAGATTACAGAAGAAAGTTACGAGCAACGAAAACGAGCCCAGAGCCGCGAACGTGATGGCGAAAAACGTGTTCCCAGTCACACCGACATCACCCGTGTTTATGAAACACCAGGTGCCCGGCCACTGCACCGTGTACTCTCCAACACCCGCGATGGGCAAGAGGGCGAACACCAGCACCAGGCACCACACCGTCACCAGCACCTGCTTGGTCACGTTGCTTTTCATGTTATTTGAGTACCAGTGAGGAGCTGTGATGGCCAAAGCCCTCTCGATGGCCATGGCACTGGCCATGAAGAGCGAGCAGAGGCCGAAGGTGGTCATGCAGACTCCGAAGAAAGGGCACAAAGTTCCCAGCGTATCCACTTGCTCCCATATCAGCCCCGCTCGGTACACCGCGATCACGATGGGACTGGTGAGCAGCTGGCCAAACAGATCCGTCAGCGCCAGAGAGCCGACGCAGAGCAGGAACGACTGCTTCCTTTTGTTCTCCTTTCTCCTGTACGAGCTGTAAACCAGGATAATGGCGAGCGAGTTCCCTACCATCCCCGTCAGCATCATGGTTATGGGATAGGCGACGGACACTGAGCCGCAGCCGCTGCTGCTGTTGGCTTTGCTGTCGCGCACCGCGCTGGAGACGTTGGAGTCCAGCATGTCCACGCCGGAAGTGTTGGGAGAGAGCGCGGCTTCACACGTGGAGGTCATCCTTTCTCAGAGAGCATGATTGTGGACTGGAGCTGGACGGACTGTGCTGTGCGTCTCTGCGCTCGTGGTGTTGCGCTTTCAGGACGCAGCGCGCAGAGGCGGGACCTGCACACCAGACTCACACAGGACTCAGACCCCATATGACACGGACAGTGTTCACCGCGTCCATTCACAAAACTTGAAGCTCAACTCTGTCCAAACAGAAAGCTTAACATGGCCACAAACTGAGTCTCAGCTGTTGGAGACAACAATATTTCCTCAACACTGAATCAGGACACAGGACACGTTATGCTGAGGCTAGCATCTTCAAAAGAGTTCATTTATGCTCAACTCAAAAAGGTAAACTGGTTAAACTCATTGCACATAAAGTGACACATTTCAAATATTTTTGTTTTAATGCTGGTGTGAAAAGTAATTTACTCAAAATTAGGGTTGCCACCTTTCATATATTGAAATAAGGAACACCCACGGGGCGGGGTATATTTTATATATATATATTTTTATATACACATACACACACATACATATACATGCAGTGGGGAAAAAAAGTATTTGGTCAGCCACTTATTGTGCAAGTTCTCCTACTTAGAAAGATAAGAGAGGTCTGTAATTTTCATCATAGGTACACTTCAACTATGAGAGACAAATGAGAAACAAAAATCCAGGAAATCACATTGTAGGATTTTTAAAGAATTTATTTGTAAATTATGGTGGAAAATAAGTATTTGGGAGGGGGCACGGTGGCTTAGTGGTTAGCACGTTCGCCTCTCAGCGCTGGGGTCTTGGGTTCAATTCCCCATCTGAGCGGAGTTTCCATGTTCTCCCCGTGTCTGCGTGGGTTTCCTCCGGGGTCTCCGGTTTCCTCCCACAGTCCAAAAACATGGAGGTCAGGTGAATTGGGTACTCTAAAAATTGTCCGTAGGTGTGTCTGTGTCTGTCTGTCTGTGTGTGTGTGTGTGTCTCCCAGCGATGGACTGGCGCCCTGTCCTGGGCTTAGTTGAATAGTGTAATGCCCTGCCCTGCGCCCAGTGAGGGGGTGGGGGACTAACCGCGACCCTAATAAGGATTAAGCGGGTGTGATAATGAATGAATGAATGAATAAGTATTTGGTCAATAAACAACCAGTGAGAATTCTGGCTTTTACAGACCTGTTAGTTCTTCTATTCTGCACTAATTAGTTGTATTAATTGCACCTGTTTTAACTTATGTCTATAAAAGGCAACTGTCCACACTCTCACTCAATCAAACTCCAAAGAGTTTTCTAAGGACAACAGGGACAAAATTTTAGACCTGCACAAGGCTGGGATGGGCTACAGGACAATAGGCAAGCAACTTGGTGAAAAGGCAACAACTGTTGGCACAATTATTAGAAACTGGAAGAAACACAAGATGACTGTCTGGGGCTCCATGCAAGATCTCACTTCATGGGGTAAGGATGATTCTAAGAAAGGTCAGGAGTCGGCCCCAAACTATACAGGAGGACTTGATCAATGACCTGAAGAGAGCTGGGACCACAGTCTCAAAGAGAACCATTAGTAACACACTATGCCATCATGGTTCAAAATCACGCAGGGCATTCAAGGTCCCCCTGCTCATGCCAGCACATGTCCAGGCCCATTTCAAGTTTGCCAATGACCAGAGGAGGCACGGGAGAAAGTCAAGTGGTCAGATGAGACCAAAATAGAGCTTTTGGTACTCAAGTCCACTCGCCATGTTTGGAAGAAAAAGAATGCTGAGTTGTATCCCAAGAACACCATACCTACTGTTAAGCATGGAGGTGGAAACATCATGCTTTGGGGCTGTTTTTCTGCAGAGGACAGCACGACTGATCCGTGTTAAGGGAAGAATGAACGGGGCCATATATCGTGAGATTGTAAGCCAAAACCTCCTTCCATCTGTAAGAGCATTGAACAT
>BRDA01044852.1:0-24989 GCA_036984385.1 Crenuchus spilurus
GGTAGAATTTACGTATAAATAAACCGACACATTTTATGATGTAGCCCGAAATTGAGCTTCCCCTCCTTGAAAGACCAGCATCCGCCACTGGTATGCAGTGTATAGATGTAGAGATGGTGACCAAATGGTGGAGTTATCATGGTGTTATAAACATCAGCTTCATCAGAAACTTTTGCTGTATACTTTTAATCACTTGCTACTATGTTTACATTCACAGTTACAGCATTTAGCAATCATATCCGGGGAAACTAGCAATCAGTCATTTTACATTTGTAAGATAATGTAGCATTAGCAGTGTTTCCCATGGGCTCATACTGGTATACAGTGGAACTCGGTTTTCATCATTAATTTGTTCTAAAGTGCCTGATGACAATTGAAATGAATGATAACTGAAGCAATTTTTCTCATAAGAAATAATGTAAATCCAATTAATTTGTTCCAGACACTCAAAATATTAACAAAAAATGTATTTTATATATAATAACTAGTTTTACATACAGAACACAATGAGAAATAAATACAAAAGACTAATAAAATCAATAAATGAATGTAATGAATAATGAATTGATTTCTTATATACAACTGTTCTCAGGGTTCTCAGCTGCTGTTTGTATTCACACCCATTTTCAGGCAGTAGTGCTGCGTGCGCTACCAACGAAAAACAATGAGAAACAAAGCTAGAGAATCAACTAGAAACAAAGCCAGAGAAACAATGACAAACAAAGCCAGAGAAACTACGAGAAACATAGCAAGAGAACAATGAGAAACAAAGCCAGATAAATGAGAAACAGCCAGAGAAACAATAAGAAACAAAGTCATTGTTTCACAGTTCAGATTAAGGTGGTTCAAACAAAGTACAACAGTTTTGGGAAACAGTTGTACTTCAGATGTTGGTTAATTGAACAATGCATCGTATTAAGTTACTTTAATGACAGCCTGACATTGTTCGGGAAATGCCCTCTTGGATAGCAAACTCTTATCTGCCTGATGGGAGGCAGCATTGTTACTCACTACACTATGCCGACCACTACATAAGACTGTAATTTAAAAAAAACACTCAACTTCTGTACTGACATCCATCCTGGGACTTGAACCCAGAAACTTCAGGCCCCCAGTCAAACAACATACCACTGAGTCACAACAGGTCTTGTATAGTAGCTCTAACTTGTGCTTCTATTTAGTGGCCACTTTATGCGTACCACCTTGCAGGTCAATTGTATCTGTGTATAATTTCACATGGTAGCCCATCTATTACTGCACAGTTTCACTATTGCATTCATCATTGGTCTGTGTCTGACCACAGGACCACTGCTGTCCATTATTTTTGTGGTGGAGCATTTTCAGCACAGCACTGACACTGACATGGTAGCATCATTGTAGTGTGTGATGTACTGTAGGTTCAAAAGTATTAGTGTTCATAAAGTTTTTACACAAGTCAGTATCCCTTGACCGACTAAAAGTGAACCGCCACCCAAAAATAAGAGATTAGTTACTACCACTGATGACAAGATGCAACAACAGATGAGTTATAGTCCAAGAGCTACAAGGTAAATGTTTCTAATAAAGTGACCAGTGAGTGTAGAATTGACCAAAAGTGGGTTAGGCCCCATAGGGTTAGTGTACAGAATATTGAAATGGATAAGGCCTTTGTTTTACTTGATATAGTCAATATAGGGCAAGCTGTAAGATGAAGCTTAGGATTTCTAAAAATATCTGATGCTGATTTAAGTATCCCTCATGTGCACCCTATTCTCAAGCTAGAGCTGGAGATCATTTTGCAGTGGCATCTGTGCTATGAAGCCCAGCTTACTGAAATTTGATCACTGTATCACGGCTTGTCCTAATGATGCTCTGCCTCAATATTACCGGCTGTTTCCTGGACAACAGAGAAAATGGGAATGCTAAGCTTTCCAAGGATGTAGGCCAACCCACATAACACACAGCCTGGGTATTGTTAGAGTCATTAAAGGGATGATGGAGGTTTATGGTGGTTTTGACTATTTTGTCTTTTGCTATGTTTCATGAACGTTGACTAAAGTCCTGCTGAAGCTGGATTTGTTTTACCTGGAGATGTTTTGTAATTTAACTGATGACTTTATGCATTTTAACCCAGCTTTTAACCCAGTATGAATTTGTAGTGTGTGTAGTATTACAGTATCACAGTAATAGTTATGAAGTCCTTTTAATCCAGTATACATCTGCAATGTGTAGTTTTTACAGTATGATAGTAATAATTGTGGAATGCTTTTAATCCAGTATGAATCTACATTATGTTGTTTTTTACGGTCTGAGAGTAATTATAATAACTTGATATTTTCTTGCCTTTCTTTTCTTTACTTTCCCTCCTCTCTTCCCTCCCCTTTGCTCTCTCAGTTTCTATCTGTAGCACCGTCCATTAGCCTAGCACTGAGCTATGTTTAGCCTTGTTTGGTTTCAACTCGCATTTTAAGCCACAGTGAGCAGAGAGATACTGCCTGGTGTGCCAGAGGCATTTGTGAAAATGTATCTGTGATTTATTCTCATAGCTCAGTGCCTTCCTCAGCAAAAACCGATAAAGTAGCCATAGCTTGACCTCTTGGCACAAGGAATTTATGTTTTATGACCTGCAAGGTGTTGCATGACAAAGTTACCTAGCTTAGATTCCTCCACTCTGTCTCACTTGTTATTAATGGTGCAATGAAAGTTTTAAATGTTCTTTTTATGAGAGTGGAAACATATCATGTACTGCCCTTTCAAAACACACACACTGATGGTCAGAGGCAGGCTGCACTGAATGTGATGGTATGGAATTTCAATATGTAAGACAATCACCTTTCTGTTGATATTATCTATAACAATAACTTAAACTTTTTTACCTTTAAATGTAAGATAACTCTGTAAGCCAGTTATAAAATGCAGTGAGCATAAAACCTAAAATATATTAAAAAAGAATAAAAAGCTGTTAAAGTCAACTGCATTGTATATTTTATGGCTTTGTAGATCACCACAGTTTAGTCTTTCCAATTGGCTCATTAAATTAAACGTTGTACATTGGTCCTGTGGCAGTCCTGAACATTAAAAAAACAGGGTGAAAAGAGGCTAACCAAGTATACAGAGAAACAGATGGACTACAGTGTGTAATTGTAGAAGTACAAAGAACACCTGTATGGTCAGTGGAGCTGATATATTGGACAGTGACCATAGAAACATGGAGGTGGTTCTAATGAAGTGGTGGTGTAACCTAGTTTGATGTAAACTGCAATTCTGTTACTTCTGAATGACTTTGACTACATTGCTGACATTTTCACTGTATGTATGATCCAACATTGCCAACTCTTTGGTTAAACAATATTTAGTAGTATTTTTTTCCCATTTATTTACAAATAATTGGTAAATTGGTCACCAATATAAATGTTCTATAGTGCTTAAAGATGTTATATACTTCCATGCCAAGAACAAGTTAGTAGCCTTTATTGTAATTTACTATGCATGATGTTCAGTGACAGGAATACAGCATAAATCAGCTGAGGGAAAAAACACATGTACAATGTTATCCCTCATTCTCCCAGTGGAAATGACTGGCAAAATGATGGCGGTGAAGGACAGATGCTCATGGGACATTTTAAATCTGCTCTGTTTACAAATGGAGACAGGCACATTATGCTAATCGCTACATTATATTTTCTTGAGCGTCTTTTAATTTGTGACTGAATTTGTCAACTCTGTGTGATATTCATTAAGTCAACATGAATCTGCAAGCGGCTTAGTATCTGCTCAGCTGCATGTTCAGGTGAAGTCATCTTTTGTCACATGCTTTCCTTTTGGTCCATGAGGCATGAATGATGCTCATAACATGCACACCAACACTCACAGCCTGACCCTCACCACTCAAAAAGACCAACCTGGAGAGTCAGTCAGCAGTGGAGTGCGTGACTGTGAGTCTATGTGGGTGTGTGTGCCCGGAGGGTAAGCTGGTGACTAGTGACACTACACACTCAGCTGCCACTTTATTAGAAACCTTTACCATGTAGTTTAACCTGGCTGATATATAGTTAGAGACTATAGTCATGTGTTTATGTACTGTTTGAGTTAGCAATCCTGTTTTTATCTTTAAAAAATATACAGTGGAACCTTGGTTAAGGTTTGCCATAGTTATTGTACAATTTGGTGATTATTGACTTTTTTCGGGTAAACTTTGTCCCAGTTATTGTTCATCTGCCCAGTTTTCTTTGGTGTGCCCACGTGACATGCTGCTAATTTTGCCAAAATAAGCATCCACCCACGTGTTCGTTATTAGTTCTGCCTTTGTTTCTCATTGTTTTCTCTGACTTTGTTTCTCGTTGTTTTCTCTGGCTTTGTTTCTCGTTGTTTTCTCTGGCTTTGTTTCTCATTGTTTCTCTGGCTTTGTTTCTTCCTCATTTCTCTGGCTTAATTTCTAATTATTTCTCTGGCTTTGTTTATCTTTGTTTTTCTGGCTTTGTTTCTTGTTTCTCAGTCTTTTTTTATCTTTGTTTTTTTGGTTTTGTTTCTTGTTGTTTTCTCTGGCTTTGTTTCTCATTGTTTCTATGGTTCTTTTTCTTGTTGTTTTTCTGGCTTTGTTTATCATTGTTTCTTTGGCTTTGTTTCTCATTTTTTCTCTGGCTTTTTTTCTCATTGTTTCTCTGGCTTTGTTTCTTGTTGTTTTCTCTGGCTTTGTTTCTCATTGTTTGTCTGACTTTGTTTCTTGCCATTTCTCTGGCTTTGTTTCTCATTGTTTCTCTGGCTTTGTCTATCATTGTTTCTCTGGCTTTGTTTCTCGTTGTTTCTCTGTCTTTGTTTATTTTTGTTTCTCTGGCTTCATTTCTATTTAATTCTCTAGCTTTGTCTCTCATTGTTTCTCATTGATAATGCTCAAAACAAACTAAAACATGTCACACTAAAGCAAAAGCAAAGGTGAGCAAAGATGTTCATTTATCAATTTCATTAGTCTTTTGTATTTATTTCCCATTGTGTTCTGTTTGTAAAACTATAGATATTCTATATAAAATGTATTTTTGTTAATATTTTGGAGTGTCTGGAACAAATTAATTGGATTTACATTATTTGTTATGAGAAATATTGATTCAGTTATTTTGTTTTCAGTTTTTCTATTCAGTTTTTGTTCCGGTTATCATCAAGCACTTTAGAACTCAGAGAACCTGAGGTTCCTCTGTACTGTGATTTGTTGTCATATGTCATGATCAGCTACAGCATTTTCAGACTTTTAACATTGCATTTGTATTACTGTATAGTTGTACGCTATTGGTTAATGTAATAACTAAGTAGAAGGTTAGCAAATGTTCCAGCAATCAGCTAAATGTTCTCAGGAACTAAATGTAGCATTAGCCTACATTGCTACTGTTTAAAAAGCTCACATTGTTAAATATTGTCTGATGCAAATATTATTATGATTCCCTGCTCGCAGGTGGCTTTTGTTTAGCAAAAACTATAAACTATTTATGCCAATTTAGCAACTGCTTTCCAGTAAATGCTAAAGCACTCTCACATTTGCACTCTCACATTTGTATGCCCATGTAGAGTACATATGAAATAGTGGGACCAAAGGGATTACATAGTGTAAGTGCAAGATTAGGGTTTCCAAGAAAGTAACAACATGGAGTTAAAGCAGAAAATGTTATCTTTTGGACATAATTAGTGTTTGCACCAGTGTGCATGACTTCAGTAATCTGTAATTGCCATATAAGCTTTTGTTGTTTCACTGTAGTGGCTTGAATATGTTCTGGAACCTAACAGTGTACATTGTGAGTGTTTTATGCTGTTTCCCCATGCTGCCTTATACCAGTATAATTGTGCTGTGTTTATTCTCTAATAGCAAACTTGCAATGCTTTCCCAATAATGGGTTCATGGTTAATTTTATTTTTATTTTTCAAAATCTGTGTAGTCTGACTCACTAATGTGAGTAATGATATTAAAAGCCACAGTACAGTATTTAAAACAATGTGCCAGCTGCAGCATTGATTTTACATTTAAGCATTTAAATATTTAAAGGAAGGGGTTAAGGTTTTCCCAAACTTGCACAACACTGAGTTTCACTGTTACTGATATAAACTGATAAATCAAACCCTCCCTGTTAGTCCCCCTGAAAGGACTGGTATTATTGGTTAAAAGTTGTAATAAAACCTCATTACATTAACATATTGTTGTTGGAATAAATTCAAGTAGCAGTAGCTGATTTGTTACTTTCATTTTGATATTGAAAAAAAATCAGGTAGATTGTTTATGGAGTGAAAATGTAATAATGAATGGACTGAAGGAAATGCTTCAAAAGTACTTTGCTATGAATGGACTACATGATTGAGGTTTTAATGTAAAGGGAAGTACAAACTCAAGACGTTGGGCTGGGAGAATTGGGAGAGGCCCTGGTGCTGTTTCATATCAATGAATGAAAGTTATGTGGTCTGCTGCCCAAACTTCTGTTATTACATAACATCATTATCCAAATATTTTTACAATGACTTCTCATAAAGGTTAAACATGTGTTTTTCCATCTCCTGTAAAGTTACCATTTGGTGCTTACGATGTTTTGTTCTGACACTTACGATTCTAAATTATAGTTAAGTAAACATCATTTGGCTAGTTATCCAGAATCCATGGAGAGCTCATAAAATCATTCTAATACTAAATAATTCAGTTCTGAAATGGATGAAATAACAATAACCTGGAAACACCATACATTTAAAAATGACGTTACAAGCTCCTACTTATAGTTAAAAATGCCTTTAGAAGCCCATAGTGCTGGAAAACAGCTTCTTTCATGATCGTCATGATCGATATCATTAATCATATAGCAAAGGCCCCAACTCTTGGATCATATGGTGAGTGTGTGTGCCTGGTCTGCTAGACAGTATGTGACCATGTTTTATGACTTTAATAAAAGGAACAAACTGGCACCTACAGTCATTAGAGGTGAAATTAGGCAGAGCCTACATTGTTTTGGAAGGGCTCATAATTTATGTGTGTTGCCAGAGGGAAGTGAGTTTAATTCCTGTGGGCTAATGAGCTATAAATCAGAGACGAGGCAATGTCAGTGTGCTATCAGCATGCTATCTCTAACCACACCCACCTCTGCTCAGCTTTAGCCTTCTTTTCTCTTGCACCATCACTCTTCCAGTCACACTCTTGCTCCCTCGCTCACTGCTGTCATAGTGGCAGATGGTACATACATCACTCATGCACATTCATATTCACAAAGACAGGAAGGGAGCTGTGTGTATGCACTAGCACATACACGCTAGCACTCATACGCGCTAACTCATGCTAACTTTGAAGTAGGCGGTTCCCCATTGACTTGTATGTCAAATATATTGCAACTACTCCCAGACACAGCACATATGAAAGATAAAGTTGATCTGCAAAGCTAAATAAGTAGAGCAACAAGTTCACAGAAATCAGAAAGGCCTGTGTCCACTTCAGAGTCCATCTGTTAGCACTCGTCTCCTTAAGTGATTAGCATGCCTGCCCACGCTGACCCACAGCAGGCACTGGGCCTCCTCTGAGACGGAGTGCAAGAAGAAATTGATTGCATGTTTAAACTGTCAAATGAAAGCTATTTATCTTCTCCCGCTAATCATGCCAGTGCTAGCATAGGTGCACAACTTAAAAAAGGTAGGTCTTCCTTTCTTCAGGGCAAATAATTGCAACACTCCACACATCACTCACAGATCACAATGCACCTGTCCTCAGGACTGTTCTCCTAATTGGCTGAATCAAAAGGTTCTCCTTCTTTCTTCTGCACCTGCATGTGGTGTTTGAACGGTCTGAGACTGTACTCACTCTGACTGTAGGACACTATTAAGTGAGCTATCCTACTGTCATGCAAGTAGCTCAGACTTATGAAATAGCTTTTGTCAAATATCCTGCAAGCCTATTATTTACTTATTAATCTTATGACTTTCATGAAACAGATTATTCTGGTTCTACAACACTTGATATATACCTAGGATCACACATCAACTGAATCCTTTATTAACCCTCCAGTGTCAGCTCTCCTGCTGGCAGCATATTAATGAAATGTTGTGAGAATTTTGTGAAACTCTGTGAGAATATCTCCTAGAAACAAAACTAAACATACCATGGAAACCTTAAAGGGTCTAATTTTTAATTCTATATAGCTTGAATTGAAATATATATTTATATATTTGTGAGAGGAGCTTAAATAAGCAGAGACATGTTTTTCAGAGCGAGTCAGACCACTGTGCATTTTTTCATGATATACTGGCCATGGAATGTGTGGATGGTGAACGTGAAGAAAGACCTCTCACCTGAGTGTTCACACATCTCATAAATATTAAATCTAGGAACCACTGAATGAGTAAAACACATCAACTCACATTATGTATCTAACAAATAACACATACAATTTCTAAAAACTGCAGTGTGTAGCAAACACATCTGTTTATTCAGTTCTGAGCTCACAAGTGCTGGCTAGAAATGTTTAGTAAATTGTGTTATAAAATATATCAGCACATCTGAAAATAGGTTTTTGGGAAGTTTTGAACAGATTTAATCAAAATATAGATTTATGACACTCTTACTGTTTTGACACTGTTGTTGCTGAGTTTGTGCTGAACAAAAGCCTGTGTAACACTTTGGGAAAAAATAATTTTAAATGTATGTAATTTGTAAAAAGGTCAAGGCATGTCAGACTACATGAGACTGTCTGAAATACCCTCAGACGCCAGTGGGTTTACTAATAGGTTTACTAATGTTTTGCCTGTGTATATATATACAGCTCAGATGTAGTTGATCAGTCACTTTACAGTACACATATCTGATAAATTCTGAGCATCTTAAATACACTGTTCTTGCATACGTTTTGCACTCATCAGCAGTTGCAGATTCTGGATGCAGTCTTATAATTCATCTGTCAGAGATGTTTGAGATGGAGAAATGATTATTACCTAGAAATGTGTCTGGATTGCAGCAGCTGAAAGTCTTCTCAGTGTCCACTGGTGATGTGTCAGAGACATATTGCAGATGAACAAATGTTCTATTAAGTATGTTTTCCAGATTCCTCTCTAAGACGTAGGTGTGCTTATTTGGTCAAAAACATGTTTGAAGTCCAAATTGTGCTTCTTTAGTCTAGAACTAGAGCTGTGAGACTAATAATAGGACTCAGCAGCCAGGTCATTTCTGTCAAAATACTTCAGCAAAACTTCTCTCAACCCACTCAAACCACATGTAGATATTAATGATGGGATCACAGACTAAGTGATGGGAATTAGCATACAGTGTATTCTGAGGTTTAAAAATGAACAAAACTCATCTAGAATCTAAATCTAGATATAAAACCGATGAAGAATCAGTTGAGTGGGTGAATAGAAGTTGGTGTTGAATTTTTACAGAAATATTTGTGTGACTACTGTTTTCTAGTATTTGTGAGCAAACCTTTCATTTCAGTTTTAAGAAACAAAATTTGGGCCCCAAACATTTCTTGGCTGATCAACTACATCTGTCGTAAATGGAAAAATATGTAAATATGATTTGGGGGTGAACCAGTCCTCTTTTAAGCAAATCCATCTGTCATGAGAGACAGTCAGAAGTGAAGAGTGGAGATTTAATTTGATGCTTGACTACCCTTTTTAAAACTCACAAGAAGTTATTTTTAAGGTCTCTTCGATGTGTGGCTCGAAAAAAATGTCATGGCATAGATGGAAAGTGTGGTGTTTGTTTTTCTGACAACAGCATCTTCTTCAAAAAAAGAAAACTGCTCAAAAAACAATTCAAAAAAGCTAAAAAGTATAAAATAAGTATAATCGTGTTCACCAGAAGCTCCAACTATGGGTTTTTGAAGTGTCTGACAGTTGTTTTTAAGCGCAGTGCAAACATGTGGGCTTTCATGTTTTCTTTGCACTGAGAAGAAAGTGTTGTTTTTGCTTGGTCTTAATAAGCATACAATAGAACATGATGACAGCTCTCAGAAAGCAGGGGATTTTTATTCTTTACTTTTTCAGGAACATCTCAGGCGGAGCAGCTCTGCGTGTGTGTTTTACTGGCTGACTGTGAAGGTGAAGGAGGTGGTTCCTAAACGCTATAATAGCCTGTTTGTGGTCAGCAGTGGAGACATAATTGTGCATAGTTCAGTGACTTTGTTCATAAATTTATGAATTTATTCATTTTCTTTAAAATATGTGACTTTGCTTGACATAAAGAGACAAAACTAGATAATATCCACTGGCATAAAAGGAACTTGTGCTTTTAAGATTTATCACTACAGTCCTGTGTACATATAATAGCTATAATGATAAATGCCCCTACATAGCTAATAGGAGTATTGATAAGCTCCTCATTCGTAAGCTCCTATTACCATTTACACGCAGTCTAAAAGGCCCAGGATCCATATCCATATATATCCTGGAATGAACATAATATAATCACATCAGTATCAGGATTCCTGCTGTTATCATAGCTTGGCTAATATCCTGTCATAGTGTAAAAAACCCTTAAACCTGACTCCTGATTAGATCTCTTTCACTCTCTCTCCTCACTGATACTTTGTGATGCTCCTCATGTTATTCAGCCAGGTGAAGCTGCGCTTCGTCAGTGTAAAAGGAAGTGATTGATTGCATGTAATATTTATCTTGACTGGTGGCTTTATGTCTCCGTGTAACTTTGAGGAACATTGGAGATGCGCATTGGCCATAGATTCAAACATGGGTCACCAGGGGTCAGTGTGGGGAGCTGTCGGCTGCCTTTAATCTAACCAAACACCACAGTCTGTCTCTCCCAGCAGGAGAGAATCACCTTCATCTGGCTCAGTGATGTGCTCTAATTGAGATTAGGAAAGTCTTGGAAAAATTGGATAATTGCAGTTTGAGTAAACTCAAACACCAGGCTTATTCAGCTGAATGATTAATCTAATGAATACTTGAGTAATTGCACTCCATTATTTTCCTGAAGTATTTTGGATGAATTTTGTTTTAATCAAGTTTCATTGTTCATGAATATTTGTACTTTTACTCAGTCACACTTCCAGTACTTCTTACTCTTTTCATTCTCATTTAGACATTCAAAATACTCAAATGCCAGGAGATTAGTCCCTTTTTCTGCCTTTTAGCGGTCATTCTTTAATTATTTGTATTAAAACATATAAAGTGTAAAATGAAATTATTATTCTTATGTGAATGCTTTAATGCTTAAATATTAGAACTTTTGTAATTTCACTCAAGTGTATTTTCTCTCCTTGTTTCCCATAAATACCCATACTTTTGCTTAACTACATTCTTCCACCCCTGCTACGCTGAATTATTTACATCACCATGATGAAACTACAGTGTAATTTTTTGTATTTATGAGACTAAGAAACTGAACTGTGGCCACATATGCTACTTAGTCATGAGTTCCCAATTCTGGGCCTAGAACTCTACCACCCAGGAGAGTCCAGAGCCAACACACTTGAGTCTGATATTCATGACCTTGAAATTGTTTAATGGTTCAGGTTAAGGTTGGAGCTGAACTCTGAAGGGTGGTTGAACTCCAGGTCCAGAATCGGGCACTCCTGCTTTAAAGGGTTAAATAAGGGAAATAATGAAAGTGGCCATATTTAAGACTTATCTCGGTTTAGGGTTGCTGGGGAATTTGTAACTGTACACCACACAAGGCAGAAGAAGGGTCAATTATTTTGTGCTTCCTGAAGAATTGTTGGTTGGAAAGGTTATTTTTCTCTTTTTGTTCAATCCTGAGCTCACACTGTTCTTTTTTAGCCGCCCCCGAGTGGCAGCAGGGAGAGTTCATGCTCTGTACAGCGGTATGTGACTGTGGTGTGAGAGGAGGTCAGTTGTTCACAGCTAAAGTCAGGGTGCATCTTCACGTAGTTGGTCAGTCAACCTAGTTTTCTCCAGTTGACCAGAACATCTGAACTGCTATCATGAACCACTATTGTATAAAATCACAATTTTTCTTTGTTATTCTTCCCCTTTGCACAAAGGATTAAAATCACTTTTAGCTTTTTAAAAGCTATGATCTCAGAATATCATCTTTCTACCCACTATGAAATAATATAAATATGTTAATACACAGACATAACTACTGTAGACTCTGGCATCTCCACCAAAATGGGGTCTTCATCCATCCATCCAGCCATCTTCTTAATTGCTTAATCCTAATCAAGGTTGTGATGAGTCTCCCTACCCCATCATTGGGCACTGTGCAGGGCATTTCATTAATTTAACAGTATCCAGGACAGGGTACAAATCCATCACTGGGTACACAAACATACACACACCAGAAGAATGTTTAGCACCCAGTTCACCTCACCACCATATTTTTGGACTGTGAGTGGAAACTCGAGACCCTGAGAGAAACCCACGCAGACACGGGAAGAACATGGAAACATCACCCAGATGGGCACTCAAAGACCCCAGCATTACAAGTCAAGCATGCTAATCACCATGCCCGTGGGGTCTTCATGAAGAAATTAATCACCCAATTAATATTCATTTATTAATATTGCAACTTTTAATATTGCAACAGTCTATTATTCAGGAACTAGTGAAATAAAAAGTTTCTGTTCACCTGCTGATGCAGCATTTCTTCTCCATCAAGTGTGTAAATAGTGAGTTTGCCCCCCTTTGCGGCAGTTACCGACTCTACAGCCTTTGTTAGAACATTGCTATGAGAATTTGACTGTGTTCAGCCACACGAGCATTACTGAAGTCAGGTACTGATGTTTGATGATTAGTTCTGCATCACAAATTCCACTCTAACTCACTCCAGAGGCTTTGGGTGGAGCTCCATTACACCACAGAGCACAGATCAACTGCTCCACAGCTAGCTCAGTGCTGGGGGATTTTATACCCCTCTAGCTGACACTTAACATTGAACATGGTGACCTTGGGCTCTTAAACAGTCTATTGGTTGGTAATTCTATGGAGATTACACTAATGGGAGACCCTAAAATCACTGAATTCACTGAGTTAAGAGTTTTGTTTTTCATGCCAGAAATGGTTTGTTGAATTTGAGCTTGAGCGCTTTGAACACTGGACCTCAGCAGTGCCAGTCAATAACTGTGTTTACATACAAAGCTTTGAACCAATCCTACTGAATTCTTACTGATAATAGATCAACACTGAGCACGCTCTACTCTACAGTCTGATGAAAATCTCTGTTTGTATGCACATGTAAAGTAATCAGGTTCAACATTATACACATGCGTATAGCATCACTTACTCTAGACAACAACAACCAAAAATGTCAGAGAGAGAAGCACCTGGGGATGTTTATTTGGTCTGTTTTTGTTTAATAAAGTGTTCAGTTTGAGCAATAACTTTGTGATACAGCATCTTTTATTTATTTTATTTTATTTGAGTTTGTGTGAACTCACTGTCATTCATCTGCTCCTATAGTTGAATATGTGGCATTTTTGGTGTTTGAAGCATAAACTTTATCACCTCTACAGATCAGTTCTTATTACTTGTACTTGTTATGGTGAAAATTTACTGTGCAAAGTGATCTCCAGTTAGGAAGCAACACTGATTGTGAATCAGTTTTACCTGCTGTTGTGCAAATGGAACAGACAACAGGTAGAAGGGAGAGGCAATTAGCAAGACAACCCCTATACAGGAGTGGTTCTGCAGGTGGTGACCACAGACCTTTTCTCTGTTCTCATCCTTTCTGAGCTGTTGTTTTGGTTGCTTTTGTATTTTGTCAGTTCTCTCACCATAGAGGTAGCATGAGGTGATGTCTAAAACCCACAGAAGTTGCTCAGGTAGTGCAGCTCATCCAGGATGGCACATCAATGTGAGCTGTGGCAAGAAGGTTTGCTGTGTCTGTCAGCACAGTGTCCAGAGCATGGAGCAGATACCAGGAGACAGGCCAGTACACCAGGAGACATGGAGGGGGCCGTCGGAGGGCAACAACCCAGCAGCAGGACTACTACCTCCTCCTTTGTGCAAGTTGGAACAGGAGGAGCAGAGCCCTGCAAAATGACCTCCAGCAGGCCACTAATATCCATGTTTCCAGACTCCATGGTCTGAGGGTGGTATGAGAGATTGAGTATGATTCCAAATCCAGACCTCCAAGGGGTAATAATTTTGATTTACATTGATCATTTTTATGTTATTTTGTTCTTAACACATTCCACTATATAATAAATAAAGATTTTCAACTTGAATATTTTATTCATTGAGATCTAGAATGTGTTATTTTAGTGTTCCCTTTATTTTTTTGAGCAGTGTATAAACCTAGTCTATTCTGAGTTGGATTATTAACAGATTTTTATGCTGCATGTAAACACAGCTAATGAATCCCAGTCAGGAACGATAGGCCACTCACATACACACAGAGCACTAACTCTACAGCTCCAGCCCAGCTGCCTGGCTCAGGGGGTACTGGTGGTCTAGTCTCTTTGTGCTGCCACTCACAAGTTGAGTAAGTGAGTGAGCACTGCTGGACAGAACATGAACTCTTCCTGCCCGTCGCTCAGGAGGTGCTAAACAAGACCAGCACAGAATCAAGGAAAAAAACTCTCAAAAAAGAATTACAGAAAGGAAGCTGAAAGAGGATGCCTTTGGTAGCTGCAGTGCTTTGTGGGGTGTACAAGTACACATTCTCATGTCTGTAGGGCCTTCAGGAAGTTCAGGTGTTCATTTCTTTTCCATTACATTTCATAACATTAATAAATATTCCACTAATACTAGAGTTAAAAAGAAGTATGGTGTCCTAAAGGCTTAGCAGTAAGCTGGTTCTGTGCTGAATAACCTGTTGTATATCAATCTTCAAAGAACCTTTTGAAAACAATTCCTTGCGGATCCAAAAAAGCTTCTTCTGGTACTTTCCAGGGACATTTTTAGTGAACTAACTTAAGTTAATATTAACACACAGTTAGCCAAGTGCTTTTCACTCTTTCAGTATGTCACTGTCATCACTTGGTGATGGTAGTCTGCACAGATGTGTCACTTCTTTATAATGTCCTCTGTCTCTCGTTGCTTTTAGCAGGCCAGTACCTGGTAATCCAGTTCATTTGTTGATGTTATCCATTCAGGTTATGTTTGCTCTTTCACAGCCTTTGTTACTCTACATCCCAAATATACTGTATGAAAGAGTCCACTTGCTCCAAAGTTCTTCCTTTGATCTTATATCTTCAGTGTTTGTCATCATGTTTGTTTTAGCTGCATTGATCTGTATGTTACATTCCTTCACAGCCTGTATAGGTTAATGTACTATAAGACATAGTATAGTATAGAGCAGTTTGTGCTCCATTGTTCAAAAACAAGGAGGGGTTGTTGTGTGAGGGTTTGGGGGAGATTAAATAACATATATCTCATAAATCAAAGAATACATTTCTTTCAATAGTCTTATTTCTTAGTCACATTTCAAATGCCAAATTTGTCACAAAACACAAATCAACATAATAAAATACAGTATGGTGTCCAGACTTATCTCAGTGCTTATTGCTGGTCATCATATCTGATTGTTTATCTTTTTAAAGAAACAGAGTAATTCAAGCTCTGTGTTTCTCTTTACCATGTTTGAATCTGACCTACAACAGCTGTACACACTGAATCAAATACTCTACAGTAAAGGAAAGTGTTCAGATCACACTTAGATATTAGATGTCTTTTGTGATATTATTTAACAAAATTATACCATACAACATGGTGGATGAGTACAGTACAGTATAGTGTAGTATAGAATAATGTAGTATTGTATAGTACAATATCGTATAATATAGTATAATATAGTATTGTATAGTAAAGAATAGTATAGTATAGTGTAGTATAGTATAGTACAGTATAGTATAATATAGTGTAGTATTGTATAGTAAAGAATAATATAGTATAGTACAGTATAGTATAATGTAGTATTGTATAGTATAGTAAAGAATAATATAGTATAGTATAGTGTAGTATTGTACAGTATAGTATAGTATAATATAGTGTAGTATTGTATAGTAAAGAATAGTATAGTGTAGTATTGTATAGTATAGTATAGTGTAGTAGATAAATTGCATTGTATAGTAAAGAATAGTATAGTATAGTGTAGTAGACTAAAATCTCTAAATATGACTATATATTGTGCAGAGACCAACTGTCCATTGGGGCAGCTGTGGCTATATGACAGGAGCACACAAGGAGACAGTCTGGCTTCAGATGTGGACAGCTGCTAGTAGGCCAGGTCACATGACCCGGCTTGGATCCCAGACACACTGGCAGAGACAGAGAGAGAGAAAGATAGAGAGTGCAGCATCTCCCTTGAGTGTTTTGTGTCCAGTACTAAAGAAAAACTGCCCTACATCTAAGGGACAAACAGAGAGGATAGGCATTGTTATTATTATTATTATTATTATTATTATTATTATTATTATTATTATTATTATTATTATTATTATTATTTATTGAACTTCAACATCTCCCTTCATCCATCTGTCAATCTTATTAACTGCTTAATCCTGTAGATTTCCCTTCATTTTATAGTTAAATTGCTTTGGCAGTAGATTAATATAAGAATAAAGCACTGTTGAATTTACAGTGAGAGAGAGTGCTGAGAACACAATAAAAGCTTAACTGTCAAAATCCTGGCAATAACGACATCAGGTGAGTTTCTGTGTTTCATGAAATGTGGCTTTTCTGGATGGACACTGTGATCACTCGTCCGCTCATCCCTTCATATGCGCTGCAGTCCAGTTCACAGGCAGTGAAAGCAGTTAAAGCAGTGCAGCTGGGCAGGTGAGATCTTAATGAAGCCGCAGTGCTTTGCAGAGCTTAAAGCTTTATTAGCCTGGCCGCTGTCTCACAGGAGCCGTGCATTTGCACTGGGATTGCATCATTCACATAGTTCAGTTTCACAGGCTGTGTGGGATTACCCAAAGGCCAAGCCAGATGCCACGTTAGGGGAAAATTGGTAGTCCACTGGGAAGAGCCATCATATTTGCCAAAGATATTTTTATATGTTCAGTTTATTAGGTACACCTATCTTGCACATACCATCATTTTGTAGACTTACATTTAGCCTACTTGTTACTAGGCCCAGTAATATCTGGACAGTGGTGTTCCAGTCTGGACACTTCTCTCCAGTGCCCTCTGTCTCTCATTGCTTGTAGCAGGTTAGCACCTGATAATCCAGTCCATGTCTTGACGTTATCCATCCAGGATATTCTTGGAATGCTTTTTATAAATCACATAAAAACATACGCAAAACCCCTATTTAATGTTAGATATTCTAGATATATTTCTTTAATATATTTTGGATGTATTTCTACATGTGTACATTTATGAGCCTCATTTGTTAAATAAATAAAGATCAGCTGTATGGACATTTAAAGTTGTGTTAATTTGACTGAATCACACTATGTTTTGATAGTTTTGGTTTAAATCAACCAAGAAGATGAACTCTTTAGAAGAAATATCAGCTAGAGCCACTGAAAGGGAGCACAAAACCTTATCAGCTGAAGGTGGTTTATAACAACCACAGTAACAAAACACATGAATTAACAATGACTCTGACTTATAAATCATATAAATTGCTATGCCACTTTTCTTACTTTTTTTACAATTTGCCCGAAAAAGATTGTATCCATTAAGGAAAATGATATTATCTGCAAGATACCAGGTCTGAGCGAGGTTTTGAATTGACCATTGCCAGCCATTAAAAACAACAGTAATAGTCAAGCAGAGGTCAAAACCAAATCTGAATAATCAGATACAACAAAATGTTCTTGGATGATTAATAGGTAAACAAGAAGAAAGTTTGTTCTGAACTCCATTAAAACTGGACATTGTTCAGTTTGTAATTAGTAGAATATGGCAGTGCCTTTGGTGGAAGGTGCAAGGCAAAACTTGGAAAATGATCAACTTTCTGTAGCTAAGCTCCAGAATGAAGCGAACACACAGCAGCAGCAGGACTCCGGTTTATCCAGAAAATATGCATGACTTTATTGTAGCTTTTAGATCCAGATAACTCACATGACCTGATTGTAGTTTGTAGATCCAGATAACTCACATGACCTGATTGTAGTTTATGGATCCATATAACTCACATGACCTGATTGTAGTTTGTAGATCCAGAGAACTCACATGATCTGATTGTAGTTTGTAGATCCAGAGAACTCACATGACCTGATTGTAGTTTGTAGATCCAGAGAACTCACATAACCTCATTGTAGTGTATAGATCCAGATAACTCACATGATCTGATTGTAGTGTGTAGATCCAGATAACTCACATGACCTAATTGTAGTTTATGGATCCAGATAACTCACATGATCTGATTGTAGTTTATAGATCCAGAGAACTCACATGACCTGATTGTAGTTAATAGATCCAGATAACTCACATGACCTGATTGTAGTTTATAGATCCAGATAACTCACTTGACCTGATTGTAGTTTATAGATCCAGATAACTCACATGACCTGATTGTAGTTAATAGATCCAGATAACTCACATGACCTGATTGTAGTTTATGGATCCAGAGAACTCACATGACCTGATTGTAGTTTTTAGATCCAGAGAACTCACATGACCTGATTGTAGTTTTTAGATCCAGAGAACTCACATGACCGGATTGTAGTTTTTAGATCCAGAGAACTCACATGACCTGATTGTAGTTTATAGATCCAGATAACTCACATGACCTGATTGTAGTTTGTATATCCAGAGAACTCATATGACTGATTGTAGTTTGTATATCCAGAGAACTCATATGACCTGATTGTAGCTTTCTAGATCCAGATAAGTTTTTGAAACTGCTGAAATCACAGTTTTTAAGGACAAGATGCCCAACCCCGCAGCCTAGCAGGGTTGAGGCAGGATTCCAGGAAAGAACTCCAACAGATGTTGGCTGGTAAAAGTGTTGGCAAAAACAGTATCCACAATAACACAACAGGAGCACATGGCAAAAATCCACCTTCTTCTGCTTAAATCATATACATAAAATTAACTCATGACTTAAATGAGGCAAACCATAAACACAACACAAGACATACATTGATAGTTACAAAGCACACTAGAAGTGAGAAGATGAACGCAGGTTGAACAAACAAGATTTAATAAAAGGGTAATCCAAAAATGTATTTTAACTGAGACAAAGGTCAAAACCAGGAAGAGCAGAGAGAAAATAAACTAATAAAACAAACACAGGGGAAGTAATATAACTAATGAAAACAGATCTACTAGAGAACAAAAAAGACAAAACCAAGACAAAAGACTAACTGAAGAATAACCAGGAAGATAAAGGCAAGAAAATACAAAGGAAACTCAGAAAGGTTAATACAAGGACTAATACAGACAGGCTAGGCTAACAACAAAACAAGACAGGAGCTCTAAGACAAAACTGACAGACAAGCTAATACATGGGATGCTAACAAACAGAGAACAAACAGGAAGGAACAAGATGTACAGACGGAATCGAAATCAGGAACAGGGTGATCAAAGAAGGCTTTGTGATTGAATACAGGAACTACAATACTGAGCGTATAGAGTATTGTTCTGGGTTGGGTTTAAGTAGTATTGATAATCAACTTCCAACAAGGAACAGCTGGGCAGAGTGATATGAGTGTTTGAGGGGACTCAGACTCAAGCCATAAATACTCAGTAATCTTGGTAATATGCTGTTAGCAGATGGAAAATATTTTGCAATAAACATATTATAACTTTGTAACAGAGGTCTTACATCTTTGTTTTACATTTCTACTTTAATTGTGTAAAATTGTAATTTCACACCAAAGCAAAGTTTTCTTTCTTTTACAATTTTATGCTACAAGTCTGGGGAAAGAATTCATGTTATAGAAAAAGCAAAAAATGAAAACAAATACATGTGAAAAACAGAAAGTGTGATGGAGGTCATGAGGTACAAACGGGCCGTCAAAGCATGTGTGCTTTGATGTTTTAGAGCCTGAGAGTAGTATGGCAGAGAAATTGAGAACGAATGCTGTAATTCTCTGGTAATTTCCACCATTACCCTTGCCACTTAAGTACAGGTTTAAAAGTGCAAACCTCAAATTGCCTAATGCCTTCCTCCAATCAATCTCTCTTAGTTGCACTATCCAATTAGGTGTCTTCAATGTGATGTAGTCTATTGGAGGGATTGAAGATAAGCCTTTACATTAATGCATAAATGAAATAATGATAAGCCAGAATAAATGGCCAAGTTTGATCTGCTCTGGTCATTTACTCTTCTTTTAGGTCTTGGATTTAATGCTTCACTAAAAGTAGTCTGAAGTGTTTTTCTACCTCCTACTCTGAGGTGAATTTTTATCCAAACGATTTGTGTCATTTTATCCAAAATGTTTGGTCTGATGTAGAATAGTGGCCTTTTATACAGATTGTCTTTTTGAACTTTTCCCAAAAAGAATGGATGGCATGAAAAAGTTTGCAACCCTACTTATTTGGATAAAATGCCCTAATAACACTCAAACTACAACATGGTATAAAATTAATTAAATAGCAACACCTTAGCAACCACCAGGAAAACCATAACAACTGGCTAGCAACCCCTAAGCAACCACCATAATGAGCACCTGGCAATACCTGAGCAACAAATAGCAATGCCCTACCACCTATCTGTGGTTTGCTAAGGCTGCACAAACCCACCAGGTTGTGTGAAGGGGTGGATTACAAGCCAGCCGAGTCGCCCTGGGCGGGGGATGGGGTGTTATATGTTATATAATTATGAAGCTATATAATACAAGTCTTCTCTAATAATTTCAAGCACAGGATGCATGTGTTTTGTTTACTCATGTATTGATGGTGAGTTCACTCCAAAAGAATTGATTCTTTGACTCTGACTTGCTTGAGAGTTGGCGTCAACCCTTGGACACCAACTCTTCGGGTCAAAGTACTGTAATATTTATATGTATGTTGTAATATGACTCACTGGTATCACTGGTATTCTGTTGAATAAAGATGAGGAGTTGATTTAATTGATTGCAGTGGCCGGAGCTGAGAGTAAAAATCGACTTCAGAAAACTGGAGTAGTCGTGCATCATTACCCTCGAGTTAGCTCTTAGCTTAGTTTAGATTCCTTGCTGGAATGCTGCTTTGGGAAATCATTGCATGTGAATAAAGAAGAGCAGACCCTTAAAGACAGAGCCATAATGTTGGATACACCATTTTGAACATATTTTACAGATAAATGTTAGAGGTTTGTGAACCATTTCAGTGAGGTAAAGCTGTGCCTGTTTAGAACTTGAGGCCTCTTGCACAGTAGTGTGGAATTGGATTTGCTGAGAAGGGAATGTGCTGTCTTAAAATTCAGTCAAAATAAGGTACCTCAGGAGACAGCTGACTTATGATGGATGTCTGTTTTGGGGGAGGAGCATTTGCATACCTCTCATGATCAGCCGGTGAGGGGTAGCCATGACCTGGTGGTTAGGAATCTGGTTTTGTGACCAGAAGGTTATCGGTTCAATCCCCAGGCAAGTCATGACTGACGTGCCATTGAGCAAGGCACCTAAACCCTGCTAACACCTGGGTGCTGTGGATAGGGCTGCCCACCGCTTCTAGCACATGTTCTCTCTGCCTTTTGTGGATTGATGTGTATCTTTCACTGCACAGATGAGTTAAATATGGAGGTCAAATTCTGTTGTGTGCAAATCACATTGGTAAGAAAGTTTAATCAGCACCTGAGAATTTGAGTAAAATGACACATGGGGTGGGTGTTTCCTAGGACTGAGGTGTGACAGTGGTGTAACAATGACTGGCAGGTCAAAAGTCAGGAAACGTCATGATAATGAGAAATTCAAATTGGTCAAATTCTACCAGAACACAAAAGACATATTTTTTTTCAGATTGGCTTCTTTTTATTCTTGTCATTGTGGAAATATGCAAAGCAGAGCTCTACTAGTCTTCACATTTTATATTGCACATTTAAAATGCAAAATAAAAACACTTTTGTGCTGATTATGTGCATACATCATCCATAGCTGACCACTCAGTGTCAATGATGACTTATCTCTACTCACTCACCCAACATGTTCATTTGAATCACTCAAAATTTAGAACAATCTGATGATGAAAAACAAAGTTCTATTTATTATTTATGTCAAATGTTGATTGTCCATCTTGGCCTTTCACATCCTCTCAGATTACAGTCCCTTGAATGCCTACTTCTAAATCAAAGGCTTTACAGTCCTCATAAAGGAGCCAGTCTTGATTTTAATTATGAGGTGCATCTTAAATGGCATCATCTGAATGCCACCTAAGCACCACCAGTGATCCCTATAGACTTTCCCTCTGTTCCTCTTACAAAATCCATACAGGGAGGTCTGTAGCATGAGCAGCATTAACTGTGTTTAGTCTCAGTCTCAGCAAGAAGGAGGCAGGGATAATACAACATTGTGAGAGAAAACCCTTCAAGCATTTTTTGAAGGACAGTGACAGTTGTTCTTTGTACACACACTGCAGCATTTCCCCTATTGGTCAAAAGTTTAGGGACAAATAATGTATCCCAAGTGAAGCAATGATTTTCAGTTGCACCTGTATTGGTTTAGTAACTGTAAAGCTATTAGCTACATCTTCTGTGTATGAAGAGCAGACTTCACCCAAATAATTATTTAGTGATGTTCCTTTGTTAAAAGTAGGTACTGTGGTTTAAACACCTGAAAGATTTAGGTACTGATGAGAGAGCAAGTCTCATAAAAAAAGTCATTGAGTGAAAAAGAAAGACTGGGGGAAGAAGAGAGAATGGGAAAGAAAGAAGAAGAGAGAGACCCCACCTTCACATCTTAGAATTAAAGGTGGCAAGAAAGGGAAAAGCTAAAATTGTGCAAAATCCTGTGTCTGCAAGACTGAGAGTGAGAACCGTTGTTATATATGCAATCTGACATCCTCTGAGAATATGCTGAAGTGTGCGGTTAAGGGCAGGCTCTGGTTCAGGCTCTGAGGATAAGCTGTATGATTGTGACAAGCAAGAATCAGCAAGATGTAATTTTCATAGAATTTCATTTTAAACTCAGTCACATTACCATGTCAGTGTCACTGCTATGCTACATCCACCACCTAACAGTATCTGGTCAGTTGTGGTCATATCATTGTCTCTTAGAGAAGAGGGGACTGATAATCTGTGCAGTAACAGATGAGCTACAGTCTCATCTGCACCTTTATGAGAGGTACAATGTAGGTATTTCTAATAAATTGGCCACTCAGTGCATATTTGTGGGATGTAAGTGGATTTATACAGTGGGTCATGGTTTATTTGAGAGAGAGAAAGCGAGGGAGAGAGAGATATATTCTTTGGCTAGCTCCCATGTCCACTGATTCATGTAACCCTCCCTCTCCCCCCAAAAAAAATATGAATGTGAATGAGTCACAGCCACTGGAAGCTTTTTCTTTGACTTTTAGTTTCTGGCCTGTTGCCCCTTCTTCAGTGTGACTGTGCATAATCTATCTACTAAAACCTGGAGTGTTCTCTCTCTCTCTCTCTCTCTCTCTCTCTCTCTCCTTCCCTCTCTCTTTCTTTCCCTATTCATCCCCCACCCTCCCTCTCTCTCCTCGCTTTGAAACAGAATAAGGCTGGCTTTAAGTGAATCCTCCTGCTTTGAAATGTCGAACCTTTCTCTTCCTGAAGATCATTCCGAAGGTGATGCCAGAGTTGACCCCCTCCCACCTCACAACTGCGCTGTTGTAATCTCACCGCAGCCAACTCCGACCCGTGCGCCTTTGAGATTAATGTTCAGGCGTTTTTAGTGAAGATCAGAGGGATGGACTGCTTCACAAAATGTTCACAGAAACACTTCTGCCCTCTTTTCTCTCGCCCTGTCCTGCCGTTACCTACATGAAATTTCTCACTGGCTGTAGAAACAGACAAGCCTTACAAAAATCAACTACAGGTATACAGTATAATACGAAACAGTAGAATGGTACATATTTCCTCTTCAACCTTCGATTTATTATTGTTATGAATATGATAACAGTGTTGAATGTCAATACAAAGTATGAATATAAAAAGTTATCATATGGATCCTATAATAATGTAATAAGAAATAAGAAATTTATTTCCTCTTGAACCTTCGATTTATTGTTAATATTAATATGACATGTTGTACAATGAAGCAATAAATACTAATTTATATATATGTTGTTATATGTGTAAGTAAATGAAGTGTGGATGCATAACCACACATGTTCTTGTATTACAGTTTAGTAATATGTTATTATTCTGCAGAACCTTATGACTCTTACTTCATCTAATTACTACTTTATTATAACATTGTAATAAAAGTCCTGTAGTAATGTAATAATATGTATTTTTTAACTTTCCTCTGAATTTGTTACTGTTGTTAATATGATTATAGATGTAAATATTAAATAAAAATAAAAATATTAAGTCTAATCAAACAATAAAATAAGATGTAATTTATAAGCACAATTAATAAGTGTGGGTGCAAACATACAGACCATAACCATATATAATTTTTTGTATAGTCTTATAGAAATATTTAACATTGTAATCTGGTTATAATTTCATAGAAATAATACATTTTGTTTTATTATTATTATTATTATTATTATTATTATTATTATTATTAGGCCAAGTAAAAAAAAAATTGGTGATCATCCTTTTTCACCAAAATTTTGGGTCGGGAGGGAGGTGTTTTTTTTTTTTTTTTTGATTGATTGATGGTATAAAAGTATTGTGGCGGCTCTTGGGGGTGTCGGCCAATCAGATGGCTGCGTGTCGTACGGTATTTGCATAAAGTTCTCTTGTGTGTTTATGGGGTCTATTTTGTAATTATTTGGGGTCTTTAAGAGGGGATTTTTGTATGTATAATGATTGTTAGTTGTAGTCTAGTCTCTATGAGTTATTTTAGTTTGTTTTAGTTAAGTTACCGTTAATGTGTTTCTTAGTCCATTTAGTTAGTCTGGTCGTACTTTCATGTTGTAAAGCAGTCAGCGTTTGGTACTGCACTTTTCTTTTTACTGAAAGAGCAGTAAAAGAGCATTCAGTAAGTAAATGTCTCATCCTTTTTCTTTATTCTCTTCCCCGACGCTACAGTATGTAGCGAATAATAAAATGATGTTGAAAACTTAAATAA
>BRDA01044853.1:343-11629 GCA_036984385.1 Crenuchus spilurus
AAAGAGGGAGTAAGGGAGGGAGAGATGGAAGAGGGAGTAAGGGAGGGAAAGATGGAAGAGGGATTAAGGGAGGGAAGGAGGGAAGGAAGAGGGAGAAAAGGAAGAAGGAGGGAGGGAAGAGGGAGGGAGGGAGGGAGAGATAGAAGAGGGAGGGAGGGACGGAAGAGGGAGGGAGGGAGGGCAGGAGAGAGGGATGGAAGGAAAAGGGAGGGAGGGAGGGAGAGAAGAGGGAGTAAGGGAGGGAGGGAGGGAATGAGTGAATTATCATGCATTAAAAGCATCCTGTTTGTTTTAAAGATCTACTCTACTGAACTCTTCTTTCTTTCCCTCATTCTCACCATCCACCTATTCTCCACTGTCCCTGTGCTGTCCATCTTTTATGAAGGTCTGACAGTGGAGACGAGAGGAGAAAGAGAAGAAGTGGCACTTTCTGAGCTACTCTGACTCAGAAGTGCTGAAAGCTGTGCTGCGCTCAAACTCAGCAGCATAATCAGGAAAAGTCACTGTATCATGTTTAGGTGCATAAGACACACACAGGCTATGTGATGTATTGGATCATAAGTCTCCCTAAAATCTAAGTGATGGTGAAGATGCCCTCCACTCAGTCTTGGTGCAAACAGCAATGGTAGTTAAGCAGCATTTACACAGAGAAAACAGCAGGAACAGCAGGACAGCTACAGGGGGGCATTCAGACTATACTGTAAGCAGAAAGGACGGGTGCCTTTTACAGAACTACACACAGCATGAGCTCCCCTTATAAAGAAGCAGGTGATTAAGATATTTGACCGAGAAAAGGCAACACAAACTCAAAAGACTCTGAAGTGATGTTCGAAGGCACTGAATATAAAGTGTAGACAGTGTTACATTTGATAATCAGAACAAACAGTGCTGTTTTCTCTCTGCAGTCTGGCTTGCACTACAGCAACAATAACACCAGCTTTAACTGCTTACATTTTTGTGTTTTTAACCTTTTTTTAATTGATTTTTTCCTACTTAATATACTGAAAGAGCTGATTGTCTGAAGCTCCAATCTGCTGCTGAAGTTAATGAAGCTTTTGACTGTTTTAAGTCTTTTTAAGTTTAAAGCTATCAAAGCTTCAAGTCTCTGCTGTAGACAAAATAACTATAAGGTGCTTTGAATAATCCATGTTTTAATTAGAGGAAAGGTGCATGGCTGGTAGGTCAGTGAAAGCAGTATAGGAACTTTCACTTTCACAATGCCTTCTTATGCAATACAGCGTGAGGAAAGGCTCTGTCCTTCAAATGTCTGACTCACAATAGTGAAAATGAAAATGAATGTTCACTACAAATCCTTAAATGTCCAAAATTAGAATTAGCATAGAAGTTCAAAAATCTATGTTTTGCCCCACCCCCCGTGGTGCCTATGCATATACACATACATGTACACACATGCTCAAAATAGCCACCAGTGCATCTTTTCAGTGAGACATGTTCATTGGTGACAGTTGCTATGGGCACTACCACCTCACGTCATTCACTGTTACCATCTCTCTCCATCGTTCTTTTGCCTGCTCTACACTCCTCTCTCCTCCACACTACAATCTCTATTTTCCCCTCTTTTGTTACCACGTAGGCCTATTATAGTTGGAGTGATCTTCAGGTCAGCAGCAGCTTGTGTGTGTGTGTGCGCACACACACACACACACACTTCACTACAACTGCACTAATGAGCATATCCAGGAGAAAGACTGGAGATGGCAGAAATTCCACAACAGAGCGGCTAGAGGACAGCAGTGAAGGCATTCCTAATGTCTAATTAGACTGGGCTCCACACACTGTGATAAGAGTCATTCCTCCACCACACTACAGCAGTAAACTAATTTATCTTCCTGTGTCACACAGTGCACTTTGGCATTGTATTTGACATTGTCATTTAGAATAGATCACGACAAATGAGATGATTAACACTAACAGCCTGGTATTATTGAACTGATGTAATGTAGTGTACAAATTATATGAAACTTATCCCTTAGAAGTTGAGTTAGTACCATTTTGGTCTTTTTTCAAATATAATTAGCAGTATTGTCAAAATCAATAATTTAAAAATGTTTTAAGATGATACATTATCTGCGGCTCATGCACTGTTGCTAGGATTGATCTCATTTGAATGTGTACACCAGACACATCTGAAACAATTTTGTATCCAGAAAATACATTAAGTTTTTAATTACATATTTAAAAAAAAAAACACTTCTAATAGTCCAATTTAAATTAATTAGACAAATGTGATTACCTAAAATAATAATAATGATGAAAACAACAACAATAATAAAAATAAATAAATAAATAAATAAATAAATTAATTAATAATAATAATAATAATAATAATAATAATAATAATAATAATAATAATTTATATTTTAATAACACAATAACAATTAAATATTTTAATTATTATTTGTAATAATTATTTGTATACTTATGCATGTAATTTGGTATACCATTACATATTTAAACATTTTAATGATAGTGTTGGGTGATATCATTTCAGTACAGTTACCAGTGTTATCTATCTACCCATAAAAGTAATTTTAGATTTATAGATACTGATATATAGGATCCTAGCAAATTCATGGTTGTGAAAATCACATCATGGGACTGAACCTTTCCCCATGTAATAGAATATTTAAAGTGAAATTCATGCAAATTCTAAATTTAAGTGACTTGTACTTTAACTGCAGGTCCTTAAAATAGTGCAGAAGTTATTTGACATTTAAACTTAAGGGGAGATGAAAGGTGAAGTTTTTAGGACAGGATAGCATTACTCATAAAACATGCATTTATCAACTTTATTAAAATAAATGTAGATATCATCTCATATGATTTTGTGGTGTATTCATGAATTTAGAAAATTCATCAGTCAAGGGGGACACCCAAGAGCGATGAATCTCTGATGCCAAAGCTCAATCAATGCACTAATTTCCTGGGTTGAGTGAGCTGTGCCTCACCAAAACATGATGCTTCTGGAGAACTAATGTCTCTTTTCTAGGTAAGTTTAGACGCTCTAGGATGAGCACTGCTGAGATTTCACCCAGTGGATAGACAAATGTGGGTATGTGCTGTTGATTGTACTGTGCTGACTGCTGTGAAGCATCTTGGGTTGGACAATGTTGCAAGTTTCAAGACTGCACACATAATGCACATCCTATATTTATTTTATAATTGTAGCCCTGAATTTCTCCTCAATGTATTTTTAGTAGCCAAGTAATCTGCTCCTTTTATCAACTCTCCCTATCATTATCACTTGCAATGACCTTGACTCTCTTGGGAGGAGGCAGATGAGCACAGATCTCCTCCAATACCAGTGACGTCAAGTCCCTTTTTTCCGAACTGCTGGCGATACATTGCCGCCAGACAGCTAGAACACTGAGGAAAGCGCAAATCCCCAGTTCTAGATGGATCGCCCAACAGATGCCCGAATCAGTCGACACTGTTAGACTGATAGAGCTTGGAAGAGGCACCATCTTGCCCACCTGAAGAGAGAGTATATGGCCAATTCTGGTCCCCTGAGGCCCCAGCTGTCAATGACAAGCAGCATGATTGAGATTTGAACTTTATCAATTCTGTCTGTGTAATATTCTGCAATTTTCAATTCTACAATTCTGATTTATTGAAGCTTCTTTTGATGTCAAAAATGAAAGAAAAACATATAATTAATTGTGCAAAATGATACCAGTAAGTACATTTGCCATTAGCATGACATTTAAATCTTAAAAAAACATCTCATCTTCTACTTATGAACATAAAAGTGGGACTAATTTAAGTTTAAAATCTGCATGTTTTAATTAATTTAAAGTTTAGAATTTTTCCACTTGTTTTAATGAGATACGAGTGGGAATAATTAATTATTTATAACTTTCATTATTTGCTGAACAAAACTTCTAATGGAAAATCTTTGGAAAATTTAATATATATACACAGAGTACTCAGTGAGTGAAAAATATCTACAGTGTTGGCTTAATGATGAATAACTACAGTGCATCAGAACTTTACAGATCAGCCAGTCTCCAGTCTCCTAATCAACAGCATAATACAGCACTGGAATCGTTCAAAAGGTGCAACGCAACTTCAATGATCACTTGGTCGTCCTCCGAGAGCTGCCTTACACGGCTAGCATCTGTGTACTTCACCACTAATGTCTGAAACGTTTCCACATCGACTATACAACAGCTCAGAGAAAGAAAAAAAAACATTTTGCATGTAAATGTACGTCGTAGCTCTCCTGTGATTTTTGTGGGTTTTCAAAGCAGCTCCAAAGTCAAAGAGCCTATCAGAGACAATGTGGCTACTGTTTTAGAAGTCAAGAAGCTTCAAAGCTATACAATGTGTGTCTTTCTCTCAAGTGGCAAAACTGAAATTTAAACAAACAATTTAAGTAGTGTAAAATAAATATTTCATGCTAAGAAGATGAGCATTAACTCAGTTTTGGAGAGCTGAGTTTAGAGGGGATATTTTTAGTGCCTGTCCAGAAAAAAACATATGGCTCATACTTTGAAAGTGATCAGCTTGTGATCTTATAACTGATATTTTTTGCTGACCATGGTTATAAATAACAACAGTGAGTGATGAATATCAATATTCTATACATTTATGGCTGTGAAATATTATGTATATATAAAAAATATTATTTAACTAGTTAATCTTTCCGTCAGCAATTCAATAAGCAGGTCTGTTCCAAAAGCTGATTGTCTGATTGGCTTTGTAACATCAGCAGTGTCTCTGAGCAACTCTATTCAAAGCACTTCACTAATGACATCACTAATACATCTTTGTTACCTGAACTGGATTTTGTAACTACAGATATACAGACTTATTGTGTTAATACTGCATATAAATCATCATTAAGAATCAGTATGAAAGTGTCAGCACTGCTACTGAAGCAGTTATACTCATCTCTAATAGAAATGGTCACTTTACACAAAGATGCTGAAAAAATATACCAGGGCTCTTGTATTAGATATTCTACTAGATCCTTATATGCACTCTCCATACTACTACTACCTCTTATTAACCAAATATATACAAATAATTTTTATACATCTCTTACTAACACGCTTTATAGTATTTCTCCGCTGTTGTACACACACAGAGATATATACACATGTATTTATATATAATGTACACTTGCCGTGAAATGACAATAAAGTTTGTCTAAAGTCTAACTACAGTGCCACATCAAAAAATTGAATATCAGAAGGAAAACTTCATTGGTTTTCATAATTTATTTTAAAAAATGAAAGAAAAAAAAAAGATTACATGTACTATGAGGTTATTTTTCCTTTTTTGTTTTTCTGTTGATCAATACAACTTATAACTCATAAAAATAACTATTCAACATTATCAACATTAAAACAAAAACAGGCTTAAATTATGTTACCTTATGTGTAATGAGCATAACATACATACACACATCTCAGTTTACCTGTTTGAATTAAATTATGAGCACAAATGAACTTTTTCCATGATATTCACATTTTTTGAGATGCACTAGTATATTAATGACTGCAGAAAATAAAATAAAAAACACACTACAATAGCAACAAAACACAACACAAAAAGCATGAAGCTGTAACTCCACAGTGGAAAATGCTGTTAAGTTTTATAAAGGTGACAATATGAACTGTTATAACCTGTATCAAGAAATAAAGATGCTGGTAAAATATGCATTACATAAGCCACACCTCCTGGGGAATTCACTGTATAGACAATTCAGTTATTGAGTTATTGAGGCTTTTCACACAGTCAGATGCCCAATGTGCCATAATCAAGCCCTACCTTCACCCCACGAATGCGGAACTCGGCGAGCGCCCGGAGCATCTTACTGGCCGCTGTGGGCAGATCTTTCCCACTGGCGATGACTTTGACCAAAAGGGAGTCATAGTGTGGAGATATAATCGCACCCTGGAATGCAGAAGCACTGTCAAGTCGGATGCCCATTCCCTCTGCACTCCGAAATACCTGCAGAAAAACAAAAGTTAGTTAGCACTCTCAGCAACAGAACAAATGGGCATCAAATGGGCAGTAAAACAAATTTACTAATATTGGGATGTCCAAACACAGCATAGTTACTATAAGTTAGAAGATATGGACAAAATACTACTAGTGAACATCAAAAAATGAAAAAGTTAATTGTTGTTCATAATTTAATTCAGAGGTAAAATGTCATATTTTATATTTAGTATACAAAATAATAATAATAATAATAATAATAATAACAATAATAATACATTTTATTTGTAATGCACTTTAAATTTCACGGAAACCTCAAAGAGCTAAGTGATCGATATGAACACATTTTTTTATTTGAATGAGATATTATCTATTAAATATATTCTGTACATACCAAGCATGTTATGCAATATACAGTATGCCTTGCTATATCAAACTCACAGTTTTTTATTGACCCAATACTTCCCCCAAAGTAATGCTAGCCAATTGACCCACCCATCCGCTAGGACTCTCTCTTGCCATGTTGCTGACTTTAAGGGACAATACTAACACAACCTCCTCAGATGTGTGTGAAGTCAGCCACCACCACTTTTCCAACTGCTGCTGACATGACCACTGGACAGCCAACATGTTCTGAGGAAAGCACAAGATCCCCAGCTCTGATGGATCAGCTGACAGACACCTGAGCCAGTGAACATTACATAGTTGTAGTAAGGGGAAAAACTACCATCTATCTACCCAGAGAAAGCCAATTGTGTTCTCTCTGGTCCCTGCCATAAAATGCAAGCAACATGACCGGGGATTTGACCTCATGATCCACTGATCATAGTGCCAGTCTGTTGTGCCACACGTCAATGGTGAATTCTTGATTTTCATGACTGAGTCTGACCTGCAATATTTACTTCATTCATCAAAACACAAATTGCACAGCAAGAGTATCTGACGTTGCTGACAGAGGTTCACAGTGCACGGCCAGATGGACTACAGTCTGTAATTGTAGAACTACAAAGTGCACCTGTATGGTCAGTGGAGCTGATAAAGTGGGCAATGAGTGTAGATACAAGGTGGTGGTATTGTTTTGGTTGCATCATAGTAGCACTGCAGTTACAGATAAAGACATGCTGTTCGCTAGGGATGATAGTACACCAATATCTGTATTTGTATCTGTTCAACCATCTACATGATCTGAATCCATATCTGTACTCAGAGTGGGCATGGTTTAACCGCAAGTGGGTGGGGCTTAAATTGGTACATTATTTTAAGTCTGAAATTGATATGTATTGATCAGAATGTGCTATATGTATATATGTTTATTTGAAAACTATTTACAGTTCACCAAGTAGCTTTAAATATCATACAAATCGAAAATAGAGATGAGCTGAAGAAAACCAAAGGAGTACTGAAGAGAGCAACGTGAGCTACAGTGAAGCCAAGCACAGAGAGATCAGTCACAGCTCTGCCTGCAGAGACGTGTCTGTGTAGGGAGAGGCAGGGGCTCTGTGTGACTGTCTTCACAATCTGTGATTGGCCAGTCAGTTACCCAATGAGGATTTTCCTTCAGCACGAGCACAGATATTGAGGAATTTTACTCATATCATGCTCGTACTCATCAAAAATGCTTTAACCGTACTGGATACTCGTCTGAAACGAGTATCTGGCTCAACCCTGCTAATGATAAATAATAATAAATGTTCTGGCTCAACCCTACTGTTCACTAAAAACCAAATGTGTTTTCACACGTGTGTACACAACTCCTGTAAAGTGCTAAGTGCACCTCATAAATGAGGACTAAGAAAAAGAAAAAGAATGTAATGAAGAAACATTTATTATTATTTACATTTACAGTCTTATTACTGTGGTACTGACCATGACCTGCTCAAGGGCAGGCTGATGCTAATGTCCAGCAGATGCTTTGTTTTCAGTTTTGTGCTAAACAAGCCTTAAATAAACATGCTGACAAAGCATAAAGCGGATATAATTGACCTTTACTGTGTTTGAGTCCACCTCTCTCTCTATCTGTCTCTTTCATGCCTTTTTAAGCAACATATCAGAATCAATGTGTGAGAGAGAAGTGTAAAGAACCTTGCTCTGCCATTCAATCAGAAGTCAATAATAATCTTGTTGTGGAGCTCAATGAACCGACCTTATTGATCAAGTGTGATACATTTACTCTGAGCAGCTTTCAGCCAATTAGTGATGCCACAAGTTCCACAAGAAAAGGGCTCATTTCTCTACTATCCATCAAACCTGGCCAGGAGAAATAATGGATAGGAAATAATGATGGCAGAACATTGCCCTCTTCATAAAAGCAGCGAGAGTCCAATTATATTCATTATTTCATTGCCAAAGCACACCAGGACACTCCTCCTCATCCTCATGCTCAGCGTCTCTGTCCCCTCCTTTCAAATGCTTCTCCCACGTCGGCCGACTCTTCCTCAATCAGGCCTGGACATTTATGTAATCAGCCTTATGACACCAGCATATGGCCTTATCTCTCTTTCATCAAATCTCTTTCACATGCTGTCTATCTGTCTGGTTCCCTCCCTTCTTTACCTCTCCACCCCTGTCTCAGTCTTTTGTCTTCATGCTGGCCTCCTGCTGTTCAGGCTATTGGTTAAAGTGTGGCCATGGATGTCTGCTACCCTTCCACTGCTTCCTTTCGATTTAAAGCCAATTACACCTGCACAAAAGCCTGACAAACACACAACCACCCTCCCACACATACACAAAGCTGTCTGCCTTTCAGACTCTGCAAACTATATGACTTCACATTGATCTTCATTAAAATGCCAAGAAGGCCTTTGAGGACTTAACACAATAGAAGAACATTTCAGCACAAACAAACAAATGATTTCTGAAGAGCATCGCAGTGTTACTTAATACAGGAATGATAAAAACACTGTTCAGATTAACCCTAAAGTACAGGCCAAGTGTCGGGCATTTCATAAAAGCTTTCTTTTGTTCTGCAGGAATCGCAAAAGTGGTTGACAGTTGAGAAAACGCTCTCCGAATGTGTGACCTTTCGGCTTAATTGGATTGGCTCAGTGTGTGTGCTGTAGAATTAAGAAGTCCATCAGTCAAATGAAAAGAGTGGATACGGATGAACATATTTAATTACTAAGTTCATATCGTAAACACAAGTAGTGGCTTTAAATGCCTTAATAATGCATTCCTTAATAATGTAAACACAGGAACCATCATGCATCAACAGAAATGCACAGGTCTGCACAGAATTCTCCATTACTAAAGAATAAGGGTCAGCTGATAACACACACACACACACACACACACACACACACACACACACAAATATAACTTATTAATATGTAATGCCCCTGATGTGGTAGTTGAGATAAGAGATTTTAGGTTGTCTCAATGCATTTGGCAATTTGACATACTTAACGGAAGTTAAATGTACTATGTACTCGTCATCATTTCTGTATCTGTATCTGAATACTTGACCAATAAATCTTCATCTTGGATTGTTTTGAGAATTGCAAGATTTTTTTTTTCTGACCAGATCCTTGATTTCATGTCTCAATAAGAAAGGTAGCACAATTTAAACAGTATAGTGTCTCAGTCACTTGGTCTCCCATCCAAGTACTAACCAGAACCAGACCTGCTTAGCTTCAGTGGATTTGCATGCTATGTAGCACAGGTTTAGAAATATCTGTGTACAGAAACCAAACGTCCTAAAACTGATAGTCACTTTCAGTCCAAACTGAGTTGATTTTCTTGGATGTTCCTCTTATAAGTTTCTTTAACTAAGCTCTGCGTGTTGCTGAGACTCGCTCTCGGGGGCCGATAACAGATGTAATGATGTTCATAGGAGGAGGCAGGACCTTTGAAGGGTCGTATTCTGCCTGTTCTATTCCTCTCGTCCAATTAGGGCAAAATGTGCAGAAAAGAGACTGATCTGGCAATGCATATGAACGGTAAGGAGCTAATGAGTCATTGCAGATAGGCCCCCCCTTGAGCTACATTTCTGTGGATGACTCGTTAATGTTTCATTCCTGCTCAGATAAATCTGTCACAAAAATGGAAGATTGCTAGCTGACTGCATTCTGACAAGACAGAAAGATCATGTGTTCAGTTTGACATTTATTATGACTAAATGATAAAAATGTATCATGTTTTTACTCTAATAGCCACTTAAAAGTACTGTTTTATATTAAATACATTACATTTAATTACTAATTTTTCTCCCATTCTTAGTCAAGCCTTTCTGAAATATCAGCCTGGGCTACCAAACGACATCATTTTCCCACAGTCAGGGTCATTTTCTTTGTAAACGTGCAGCTGTGACATATTTATTTTCATCTTAAATGACATTTTTATTGAGAGCACTTCAATTAAATCCTCATTGACATGAGCTTGAATGGAGCCCTCACTGAGAACACTGCTGGACGTAGCGTGTTTGTTTCTCGCCCAGGCTTACCCTGTCCAGCACTGCACAGATGCAGGATCAGCTGTATATATATAATCCTTTTCCTAATCTAAACCACCGGGAAACAAATTAAAAACTGACCTTTGACCAACAGGCTCTGCTATATAATGTTTACTCCCACTGCGCTGAAGAGAATGCCTGTACAGTATGAAGGCATACCTGTCAGTTTAAAAACCTGCAAAAGGTCACGCAAGGTGGCGGGTCCAGAGGAATAATGATGTCACCTAGTATTATCCTATTACCACACACACACACACTTCAAGCGCAAGTGGAAAAAATGCCAGTGTAATTTGCACGGGCGTATATACATGGCAACCTCAGGGGTCCAATGATGCATGTCTGAAAGTGTTCAGCCTGCAGGAACTAATGCCTCGCTGATATGCGTGAAATATGGAAAGCCAGGCACCATGATGTGTGCATGCAAGTAAGCATGTCTGCATGGATGAGGAAGGGTGAGAGCGAGAGTGAGACAGACAAACAGACATAGAGCCAGAGTGAGAGAGACAGAAATAAAGTGAGAGAGGAGGTGAGACTAAGAGAAAGAGAGAGAGAGAGAGAGAGAGAGAGAGCAACAGAGAGATACAGAGAGAGAGAGAGAGAGAGAGAGAGAGCAACAGAAAGATAGAGAGATACGGAGAGAGAAACAGAGAGCAACAGAGAGAAATACAGAGATACATAGAGAGAGAGAAACAGATACAGAGAGAGAGAGAGAGAGAGAGAGAGAAATACAGAGAGAAATACAGAGATGAAGACAGAAAGAGAAAAAGATAGATAGATAGAGAGAAAGAGAGAGAGAGAGAAACAGAGAGATGCAGAGAGACATACAGAGAGCAACAAAGACATACAGAGAGAGAGAGAGAGAGAGAGAG